>WSXT02203801.1:0-14133 GCA_011762715.2 Neuroterus valhalla | reverse complement strand
AAGTCTCTTTTCGGCGGGTCTCATCTTAAGCAAGTCTCACCTGTGGAAAGTACCATCTGCGGCATGTCGCATCCATGTCAAGTCTTACTTGTGACATGTTTCACCTACGGCAAGTCTCTTTTCAGAAAGTCTAATCTGCGGCAAGTGTCACCTGCGAAAAGTCTCTTTTTGGCGAGTCTCATCTTCAGCAAGTCTCACATGTGGAAAGTACCACCTGCAGCATCTCTCAGCTGTGGAAAGTCTTACTTGTGAAGTGTCTCACCTGCGGCAAGTCTACTTTCAGAAAGTCTCATCTGCGGCAAGTCTCTGTTCGGCGAGTCTTATCTTTAAGCAAGTCTCATTTGCGGCTAGTCTCACCTGTGGAATGCACCACTTGCGGTATGTCTTGCCTGCGTCAAGTCTCTTTGCGGCAAGTGTCACCTGCGGCAAGTCTCCCCTGCGAAAAGTTTCTGCGGTCATCTTGATCAGTTCTAACTAACAGGAGATTCTGTTTTACCATATGCCAGCCAGAAATCGACTGCACTAACCCAATTAACTAATAAAAACATTGAAATATCTGTAATTTCACATTTGCAGGAAATCTTACCCAATTTATTAAACTGTATAGCATTGTTAAAAAAAATGTGCTTGCCGCGCGGGTACATTCTCATCGCGCGCTTCGCTCGCGAGTTTGAGCGCGCCTAGGGCGCGCGTCTTTCGAGCCTCGCTATTCGCGCTCGATACAAAATGTACCTTGCGCTCTGCTCTCGGGATTGAATTTGCCTCTTGCTACGCGCTCGGTCTTTGTACTTCCCTACAATTGCGTATAGAGCTTTTGAAACTAAAAAGTAGAATGTCGGCTGATTTCATTTCATTTTATGATTGTGAATTATGTTTGGTTAAAGCTTCTCTGGCTTCAACGAATACATTCTCATGGTGTGTCTCGTGCTGCGCACTCAATCGAAATCTGTCCGAAACGCGAACTTTTCTATATTACCTCAACTCTAATGCATCAAATATGTATACTATTAATTTATATACCTCGCACCTTGTTATGTTAAAAAAAAATTTAGTAAGCCTATCTATAATATTAATATAATTACATTTGACACAAAAACCACGCATCCCATAAAAAAAAACAGTTTTTCTTTTCAAACTTTTCTTTGTGTCTCGTTAGGTTTTGCTAGAAAGTAGACTCTCATTTGAAATGTTGTTTTTCTGGATTAATAATTGAACTTGCATCTCATGAGAAAAGAAATTGAACAAAAATTGTGGTAGTTCTTTCAAAGAACAATTTTGTTCTTAAAATGCAATTTTTGCATTATTTTTTGTGCGATCAAAATTGGAATTTTCGACTTTTCGAGAAAATTCAAAGAGTCATAATAACGATCTTGTGCGGCTTCCAAGAAGAAACCCTTTTTTCCTTTTGTCTTTTTTCTATCTGGCATTATTTGGATGAAAATTCTCATTTTCGTTTACATTTCTGAATTTCGAAAATGGCGAAACTCTGACAATTTCCTTTCTAAACAAAAAAATCATCCGGATAAATTGTACCACTTCTTATGTACTACAAGGAGCTATACTTATAATTTTTGAGTCTTGGAAAAAAAAGTCCAAAAAAATTTCCAAAGTGCCTCCCCCTCTTTTATTTTTGATCCGAAATAGCTGGTAAACGAACTCAACTTGTCTTTTTGGTCCCTCATAATAGGTGCCAAAGCACGATTAAATATGATCATTATTTCGAAAGTTATCGAATTCACAGATTGTTATATTCTCATCGTAATGAGAATGTATTGTTTTCATGTGAAAATTGAATTTCGCGGAATTTATGAAATCTCCACGTTTTGAGACCTCCTGATTCCAAAAAAGTGGTTTTTACGTTGGTGTCTGTCTGCATGTGTGGTTGTCGTCGTTATCGTTGGTGTCTGTACACTCGATAACTTCCGAAAGAATGATCATGTTGGATTGTGCTTTGGCACACTTTATTAAAACCGGAAAAGAGAGGACGAGTTCGTTACCCTGATATTCTGAATGAAAAATCAAGGAGGAGGAGCATTTTGAAATTTTTTATGACTTTTTGTTACAAGTTCAAAAAATTGTTAGTACAATTTCGTGTAGCACGTAAAAACTGAAACATTTTATCCTCAACATTTTCTCGATAAAAACAAAATTGTCAAAGTTATGGTATTTTCAAAATTCAAATATATAAATGAAAATGAGAATTTTTATCCAAATAACGCAAGATTGGAAAGAAATTAAGAGAGAAAAAATATTTTTTTTTGGAAACCTACGAATTCGTGAATAAAACTTTCTGAATCCTCTAAAAATATTGAGGATTCCAATTTTGATCGCACAAAAAATAATAAAAAATAATATGTGAAATCGATAACGTCCGAAAGAAAGATCATATTCGATCGTGCTTTGGCACCCATTTTGAGGGACCAAAATGACAATTTGAGTTCGTTGACTAGCTATTTTGGATCAAAAATGATAGAGTCGAACAACGCAAGATATGGAAAGAAGTTTTGAGGAAAAAAATTTATCTTTCTGTGTGCCCTTCAGGATGATCTCCACAACTTTCCGAGTTTTCTTAAAAAATTAAAAATTCAAATCTTGTTCGCATGGAAAATAATGAAGTATAGAAAGATTCATTTTTTTGGTCAAACTATGGAAGGTACGGGAAAATATAAATGAACCAAACTTGCGCACCAAAAAAAGATCCACAAATTTGTGTAAATCAACTTTTTGATAGGACAAATAGTTTTTGCTTCATTTATATAAAAAACACGAAATGAATTCATTTCAATCAGGAAAAATAACTATAAAAATGAAATATTAAAATTTTTGAAAAAATGACTAAGGTTATAATTTTTCCCATTGGACGCGTAGTCTTTGTTTCAATCGTGAAAAATAGAATTAAAAATGTAAAAATTGAATTTTCAGAAAAACTATACAACATGTGAAAAAAATTAGGCGAGAAAACTTCTCTACCGTTTTGGACAAACTTTGATCGAGTGCGCAGCGCGGGACACGCGATGAGAATGTATTCGTTAAAGCCAGAGGAGCTTTAACAAAAGATAATTCACAACCATCAAATGAAAGATATCGACATTTCGCTTTTGAGTTTCATAGGCTCTATATACAACTGTAAGGAGGTACTAAGGCCGAGCGCGGAGCGCGAGCTGCGATTACCATCGAGCGCAAAGCGCGAGATCCGAAAGACGCGCACCCAAGGCGCGCTCAAACTTGCGAGCGAAGCGTGTAATGAGAATGTGCAAGATTAGAAAGAAAGTCCGAGAAAAAAAAAATTTCTCTTTGGGAAACCTACGAGATCGTGAATAGAACTTTTTGAATTGTCTCAAAAAATCGAGAATTCCAATTTTGATTGCACAAAAAATATTGGAAAATAATCTGTGAAATCGATAACTTTCGAAAGGAAGATCATATTCGATCGTGCATTGACACCCATTTTGAGGGACCAAACAGACAATTTGAGCTCGTCGACTAGCTATTTTGGATCAAAAATGATAGAGGGGGAGAATTTTGAACATTTTTCTGGGCTTTTTTTTCAAAGACTCAAAAATTGTAAGTACGGTTTCTTGTAGTAGGTAGAAAATGAAACAATTTACCCTAATGATTGCCTTTTTATAACAAAATTGTCAGGGTTGTGGCTTTTTCAAAATTCGAAAATATAAACGAAAATGAGAATTTTAGCCAAACAACGCAAGATATGACAAAAAGTTTAAAAGAAAAAAATGTTTCTTTCTGGTTCATTTTTTGGTCAAACCATGGAAGATACGGAAAAATAAAAATTAACTAAACTTGCGCAACAAAAAAAGATCCACAAATTTGGTAAAATTAACTTTTTGATAGGACAAGTAGTTTTTGCTTCATTTATAAAAAACCATAAAATGAATTCATCTCAATCAGGAGAAATAACCATAAAAATGAAATAATGAAATTTTTGAAAAATTACTAAGGTTATAATTTTTCCCATTGGACGCAAAGTTTCTGTTTCAATCGTGAAAAATAGAATTAAAAATTAAAAAATTAAATTTCTAGAAAAATTACACAACATGTGAAAAAAATTAGGCAGCAAAACTTCTCTACCACTTTGGACAAACTTTGATCGAGTGTGCAGCACGAGACACGTGATGAGCATGTATTTGCTAAAGCCTTACCATCAAACGCAATACGTGAGATCCGAAAGACGCGCGCCCCGGGCGCGCTCAAACTTGCAAGCGAAGCGCGCGATGAGAATATGCCCGCGCAGAGGGTAGATTTTTTTCATCATTTTTTGGTGCGATAAAAATTGGAATTTTCGATTTTCTTAAAAATTCCAAAAGTTGTATACACGATCTTGTAGGGCTCCCAAAAAGAAACATTTTTTCTTTCTGACTTTCTTTTCCACATCGTGATTTCCGCATGAACGCATCCAAGGTGGTAAGAGAGGAGATTGACAGTTATTTACACCGTTGCTTACGCGTTGGACACCTCTGTCGTAGAGTATTAGTCGCAATGTTTACGAATGATAATCGTTAGGAAGCCAGTTCCATACTCTATAAAAAAGGTTCTTCAGCTTTTTGCTTATCTCCTAACCAGAAGAAGCGATCCAAGCAAACATGTTAAGAAACTGTTTTATTTGTTATTTTATTGTTAATTGCCAATATAAGCAATGGTCTGATAGAGTGCAGGATTTCAGGAGTTCATTAAAACGTCCATTCAAAAATCTTAAGCAAAAGAAATGTTTGATATTCACTTCTCACAAAAATTGAAGGACATGAGAAAATTTTCCAAATTTTTGGGAAATTTTCAACGTGCGATGACACGGTGAAAAGTGGTCGTACGGTGAATGAGAAAAAGGAAATTGTAATTCCAAGTATCTTTTCTTTTATATCTGGATTGTAAAATTTTTAAGCTTGGCCGGTTATCGAGTAATCATCCAAAAATAAGCGAAAAACAAGTTTAAACACGCCTAGGACGTGCTTCTGTCGGTTCTCGCGCATCGCCCTCGACGTCAAACTTACCTCACGCTCCGCGTTCGGTTATGAGTTTACCTCGCGCTACGCGCTCGGTCTTTGTATTTCCCTGCATTTGTATATAGAACTTTTGAAACTCCAGAGAAAACTGTCGATTGCTTTAATTTGATGATTGAGAATTCTCTCTTTTTGAAACTTCTGTGGCTCTAACGAATAGATTCTCATCGCGTGTCTCGTGCAGCGCATTCGATCAAAATTTGTCCGAAACGGTAGAAAAGTTTTGTTGCTTCATTTTTCCATATGTTGTGTACTTTTTCTAGGAATTCAATTTTCAATGTTTTATTTTATTCTCTACAATTGAAACAAAAACCACGCATCCATTCGGAAAAATTATATCAAATTCATAAATCTTTTTCGGTTGAACAACTTTTCTCTATCTATCTTCTGTCTTAGCCTTCGTTATGTTTTTCAAAAATTTTATTATTTCATTCTTATAGTTATTTTTCCCGATTAAAATGAAAACTTGATATCCTGTTGGAAGAATATTGAAAACACATTTGAACATATTTTTCTGGTAAAGAACTTGTTTCTATTTTGTTACATTCTCATTCTGAATGAGAGGGTATTGGTTTTATGTAAAAATTGACTTCCGCGGGTTTAATAAAATCTCCACGTTTCGAGACCCCCTGAGTCAGAAACAATGGTTTTACGGAGGTGTCTGTCTGTAGTCTGTAGTCTGTGCACTCGATAACTTTCGAAAGAATGATCATATTGGATTGTGATTTGGCACAATTTTTCAAGGCCGCAAAAGAAAGGACGAGTTCGTTAACCAGCCATTTTTGAACAATGGTTCTGGTTTTATTCATTACAATCGCTTTTTGAGAAATTTAAAATGCATGTTTCCGCTCAAACTATGCAAGGTGCAAAAAAATGTTGAGGACCAAAATTATTTATTTTGAAAAGATCTAAAAAATTTTCTGAAACTACCTTTTTCATAAGATGCATAGTTTTCATTTGAATCGTGAAACATATTACCGGAAATGAAAAATTTCATTTTTCAGCAAAACTATGTGAGATACCAAAAAAATTAAGAGTACACAAATGATTAACCTTAAAAAAACCTACAAATTTACTGTTAACTATCTTTCGATACAACGAATGGTTTTCGTTTTGATTGCGATAACGCACTTAAAGAAATGATAAATTCTATTCTTAAGCTAAATAATTAGAGACAAGAAGAAATATTAAATAGAAAAATGGTTCATCTTGAAAAAGCCTTGAAGTTTCATCTGAATTATTTCTCATTATGACGTATATTTTATGTTTTAATCGTGATAACGCTTTTTAAACAATAAAAAATTCAACTTGCTAGCCAAACTATGCGAGATGCAAATATCGGTGGCGAGTCTTTTAATGAGAAAGTGTTCCTTAAGGTCAGTAGAGCATTAGATAAACTTGATTTTTTTTTTATTTTCATCAAAAATTAAAATTAAAATCCAAAATCCTCATAGAAATAGAGGTCTTCAGCAGTTTCGCAATATTTGAAATGATATGTATGCATTGCACTGTAAACTGAATCAATCACGTATGTAGCCGAGTGCGAAGCGCGAGATCCGAATGACGCGCCTTAATTTGCGAGCCGCGCGCGGCGCGCCATAAGAATGTGCCCGCACAGCGGGCGGATTTTTTTTCACTAGCTCATGTCCATTGTCTGACAATTGGATTTTTTCACTTTTAATATTGTACCGCAGTACACGCCCTGCATAGTTTGACCAAAAATTGATATTTCCCAGTTTTCATTATTTTTTGTTCGACCGAAATTTGAATTTTACATTTTTTGTGAAAATTCAATTTTTTCATACCTCGCATAATTTTGCTCAGAAATGGAATTTTTCAATTTTGGTAAAATTTTTCACGATATTAATCAAAAACCATAAATATTATGAAAAAATGGTATGTATAAAATTTATAGGTTTTTTTAAAATGAATAATTTTCGTTCTTAAA
Organism: Neuroterus valhalla; assembly: GCA_011762715.2. Taxonomy (NCBI): domain Eukaryota; kingdom Metazoa; phylum Arthropoda; class Insecta; order Hymenoptera; family Cynipidae; genus Neuroterus; species Neuroterus valhalla. Next base: position 7,170 of record WSXT02203801.1, on the reverse strand, counting down.
ATTTCCCCGCACCTTGCATAGGTTGACCAAAAAATGAATCTTTCTATTTTTCATTCACTTTTTACCTACTATAAAGAAAAGTACCTACAATTTATGAATCTTGGTGGAAAAATCCAAAAAAATGTTCAAAATGCTCCCCCTCTCTTATTTTTGATCCAAAAAAGCTCATTAACGAACTCAACTCGTATTTTTGGTCCTTCAAAATGGGTGCCAAAGCACGATCGAATATGATCATTCTTTCCAATGTTATCGAGTTCACAGATTATTTTTGATTACTTCTTGTGCCATCAAAATGGGAATTTTTGATTTTTTGAGAAAATTCAAAAAGTTGTATTCACAATCTTGTAGGGCTCCCAAAAAGAAACATATTTCCCCCTAACTTTTTCTCATATCTTGCATTGTTTGGCTAAAAACTCTAATTTTTGTTTATATTTTTAGATTAGTTTTTTTCCAAAGTTATTGTGGTAATAGACATACATACATACAAGCATACATACACACTCGAAACGTGGGCATTTTATGAAAACGGGGGAATGGAGAGGGAGGAAGGTTCAAATCAAACACAAAGCCAATACCTTCTCTGATGCGAATGCAAAATTTTTCCTAAATTTTTGCTCGTCTTCGAAATGTTCCGTAAGCTTCAAAAAAATTTTTTTGTCTTGCGACCAAAATGTTTTTTTTAGAGAAATTAATAATCTAGTTTCAATCTTGACAATCAAATACTTGGGAACGAATGGTCGCACAGAAAATAGGAGTAGGGTTTTGGAAACTGCAAACCATTATCTATTGCAAAAATCAGTGGCTATTGATAAAACAATTTTTTCGAAGTAACAATGTTGACTGAAAAAGTGTTGGAGACTTGCGAATTGAAGGACATTTGGAAATTTTTGTATAATTTTGGATATAGTGAATGAACGAAGGATACCGTTGGTAATTTCTTAGTCTTAATGTGTTTCAAAAAAACTCCCAAAGTTGAAAAGCGCTGCGATTTTTTTTAGTGTCCTGAAGAATTTTTTTTTTCGAAAAATTTTTCTTTGGACAATTTTTTTTTATCATTGATGCCCGTAAACGGAGGAATTAAGCATTATTGATGAAAAAAACAATTCGAAGTTGAAAAAATGAATAAAAAGGGAAAAATTGCTTGTTTCGGTGGAAATCGACAGAGGGGGTAAATTAAAACCTTCAGGACACTAAGAAAAAGAATCGCAGCGCTTCTCAACTTTGAGGGTTTTTAGGTACACAATAGGACTGAAAAATTATTGCCAGTATCCTTGGTTCATCTACTATATCCAAAGTTATACCAGATTTTTCAAATAACCTCAAATTCGTGAATTATGAACTTTTTTCAGTCAACATTATCACTTTGAGGACAATTAGAGCTCAAATTAAAGCTAATTAAATTCTCTGAAAAACTCTCGGGTCGCATAAGTTATCGCACGTTTAATTTTTGTGAGTGGTGCATATTGTTCCATCAGGAATCCTGATTTCGTGTCAACTAATACTTCAAAAATCCTAAAATATGCTTTCATGAAAGAATACTCACAAATAAAATAAAAAATACTCACAAATAAAAAATGAACTGTTGACATTATAGGAGTGTCCTCTTCTTGAAAATTATGTTATCTTTATATTTACGAAAGATTTAACTAGAAACTACTAGATTTCAAATGAATTTGATTATCTAATATACACGTTAGTAAGTATTCAAACCTCAAAATTGGGTCTGTCGATGAATAGGCTTATCAACTTCAGCGTAATCAAAACGGAAACATAATGGTTAGCCAAAATACGGGAAAAGCAAATGACTAATGCCTTCGCAAAATATCCATTGAAAAATGACTGAACTTCTTGAAGCCTGTTCCTAAAGTTATTTTTCACTTTTATGAGTAATGAGTGCACATTATGACAATAATAGTTTTCTTCCCCAAGCAAACATACTTGTCCCACAACACCGTTGCTGAAGGGAATTATATTTCACACAACAATCAAGTTAATTGTTTTGGACGAAGATAAAAATATAAAGAGAAAACAACACGAAAAAATTTATAAAAGTGACATGGAAATTATCTGATTTAGTTTGATTTTTATTTGATTCATTTTCAATAATCACTTAACAATTCGAAAACGAATAACCGCTCACTAACTTAAGATCCGAAGCTAGGAGTTTTAGGATAAATCCAGAAAAAAAACTCCCTGAGTGCCCTATGCCGATAAGAAGACGGGAGAACCTTTGGGAAAACAACCCCTTAGTTTAAAAAATGTTCGAGGACCATCAAAGGTGTTCAATTTTGGAGAAAAATGAAAGATATAGGTTTCAAACAACTGGAGAGGAAGCAGTTTAACAAAGATCCTCTCAATAATTTGTTTGGCCTAATTCGGAATTCTGGGATGCAAAACACAGAGTCCTCCTGCTTACAGTTTGCCGGAAGTTTCAAGGCAATTTTTGTTAACAATCTGGCCCTTTTATCACATAATTAGTGCCAATAGGAAAAAATGCACAACTACGTAAATATTAGACTGAAAATTTCAACTACCTTCACACCTTAGTTCGTAGATTTCAATTATCGGCCACAATGAATCGAGCTTCTTTGGCGGCAAAATTGAACATCTTGGGATTTAATGTGAATGGGTGAAAGAAAACGCGAAAAGCTTCCAGGTTCGAAGAACATGATTGACTATCGAGAAGAAAAAGTGAAGTAAGAAAGGAGAAAGTGTGGTAACGGAAAAAGTCAAGAGCGAGAGATTGAAAGAGAGCACGGTCGTATACACAGGTCCGGAGGCTCTCGTGGTGGGGATGTTCCCTAACGTAAGACAAAAAGTTTCTAAAACGGGCCACTGAGTGTAGTGGCGCATATGTCGAGTGCTTCAGGATTTGAAAATTAAAACAAACCACGGTCGTCTAACCCACGGTCTAACCCAAGTGAACCAAAGATGTCTAAAGACGAAGTATCAGCAAAATGCACACAATAATAAAAAGACCTGCAAAATGCCTAGTTGTTCTATGCCGAATTGTGAGACAAATGAGTCAAGATTCGAAGGCAAAAGATCAACTTTTAAAAAACCAAGTAATATTTTCGTAAAAAAAGAATGGGAATCGTGTGTAAAACGTGATTTGTTTGATTGTTTTCAACAATTCATCCATATTTTTCCAAATACCAATTATATCTAGAACAACAATTTCTTGAGATTTAAATTTTAAATTGAACCGCCACTTTCAGCACTCTACTATTACGCCACCACTGGAAGTGGCGATTTTCTGAATGAACCGGAAGCTTCAATAAGGGAACATCCCCCACCACGAGAGCCTCCGGACCTGTGTATACGACCGTGCCCACGGTCTAACTTAAGTGAACCAAAGATGTCTAAAGACGAAGTGTCAGCAAAATTAACACAATAAGAAAAAGACCTGCAAAAGGAAGGAAGATTCGAAGGCAAAAGATCAACTTTTAAAGTACCGAGTGATATTTTCGTACGAAAAGAATAGGAATCGAAAATCTCTATCTGTAGTGAATTTTCTTTCATAGGTAGAAATCTTTTTCAACGCGACTCGTTGCATTTCAATATTTTTAGAAATTAGTTCCATAAAAATAATTGTGGATAATATAATTTCCAGGTTTATTTTAGTTTTATTGTTTACAATAATTCATCCATATTTTCCCAAATACCAATTATATCTAGAACAAATTATTTTCTTGAGATTTAAATTTTAAATCAAACCGCCACTTTCAGCACTATACTATTACGCCACTTCTGGAAGTGGCGATTTTCCGAATGAACCGGAAGCTCCAATAAGAGAGCATCCCCCACCGCGAGAGTCCCCGGACCTGTGTATACGACCGTGAAAGAGATTGAAGGGATTGAATGAATGTGTGAATGTAAGGAAGGAAAGTTAAAAGTGAGTGAGGTCCAAGTTTTTGAGGTTAGAGTCGATTTTATAAGAATCGGGAGTTTGTTAAAAAGTGGGAGTTGGACTTGCATTTGGGTGCCGGTAGAGGAGCTTCCATAAATGATGTCACAGTCTTGGGGGAGGGAGGGAGTCAGATTATCCGAGACAGTTTGTGACAGAGGGGGTTCTTGACAATGTGATGTCACAAATTTTTTGCCGAATAAAACAATGCTACACTAGCTAAATTTGTGACATTTGGAAAAAATTTTTAATTGCTTAAAAGCTGTTCAGATGTTTGTAATGCGCGCGTGATAAACTAGAAAAAGGCCTAAATAAGAAAATTTCCAACGTACTTTTTTTTGTAGTTAGTTACATAGTATATTTTCTTTTACTCGTCAGATAGATTTGATTAAAAATTTAAATAAATTTATAAAAAATATTGGAACCAAATTATTGTTTTTTTTTTGCATTTTATATTTGTGACGTGACACCAGGGGGAGAGGGACGTCACAGTTTTGTGACACTTTGTGACAGAGGGGAGGTGGGAGTAAAAAAATGCCTAAAAAACTGTGACATCATTTATGGGAGCTCCCTAGTAGAGTGTGCTAGTTGACAGGTGGTGATAACGTTTTACGGAATAGGTGCTGAAGGTGTGAATGGAGGATTAGGGTGGAAGCTCAGGTGATGCGCAAGGGTGCGAAAGGTGAGTTGAGGGTAGAAGAAGTAGTTTTATGTGCAGGGGATGTGTAGTCAGGTAAAATAGGAAAAGTGAGGTTGACGAGTAGAAAGGTAAATTATCACGTTAGGGATGGAGTTGTTGAGGGGAGAGGGAAGTTCATAGAAGTATAAGGGAGAAAGAGTGGTGTATGCGAGGGCTTTCTAGGGCGGAGCAATAAAGGGAATGAGGTTAATTCAAAAGACAGCGGGATATTGCAGTAGAGCAGGCGTAGGATATTTTATCGACTATACTGTAGTAGGATAAGTTATCGACTATACTGGTGATGATATGGTAGGTTTCTAGTTGTCCCAGGAGCACAAACTTGTGAGAAACTCGTCAGTGTGGCTGACCACAAGGTGAATCCTGCCACAGACGCCTTGGGGGAACCCGATGTTCGTTCACCCATCCACTTGCTGGCTGTGCCAAATAGCTGCTTGATTTGGGCGATCGGAGTAAGTGGTGCTCTGCTGTGCTGATCCTGGTACTGGAGCTACTGCAAGTTGGCGTTCTTCTTGACACTGTGGTATAGCAACCCACAGTCCCTAAACGGGAACGGAGTACAGAGACATCTGTTGGATGCAGTAGGCATTCACCGCAGTGGTAGTAGTCTTCGTTACCGGCAGAAGAGTAGACAGAGACCGAGGAGTGGAGGAATCAGTCTATACTCGCCACCTAATTCGTTGTCTACGGGTGCGCGAAGGAAGGGGAAAAATCTGAATTGGGTGAGTAGGGGAAACGAGAAGGCATAGACATTCATGCAGGTCTCCTACAAGAATGGGAGAGCAGCTAGACAAGGAGACGATAGAATTGTTAATATCGGAAATCAGGGCGTTCAGGGAAGAAGTGAGGGGTACAAACGACGACGTGAGAGTTTGTCTAGTGAAATAGAAAAAAGAGATGAAAGATCTGAGGAAAAAAGGAAGGATTAGAGATAGTGGTTGTCTTGGTATAGAAGGAAAAGATGAGATAAAACAGATGGAAGAGAATGTAAGGGTATGGATGAAAAGGAATGACAAAAGATTCGCGGAGGTAGAGGGGAGGTTAGATATGAGACAAGGTTGTAGAGCAGAAGGAGAGCAGAAATGTATCTGGGAGAAGGTAGAGAGTAGGATCCTAGAGAAAGTTGGAGGGCATGGTTACGAAAAGGAGAAGGTGGTGATAAGAGAAAGAGTAAGGACAATGGAATTAGGAACAGAAATAAGAGGGAAGGAGGGTGGAAGAAATAATATCGTGATAAGAGGGCGCTGATACAAAGCATAATGGATTTTCAGGGCAAGGTGATTAAAGTGAGGCTAGAGGGGAAAAAGGGGAATCAAGTAGCGGCAGTAAAGTTGGAAAAATGGCAAGATAAGTTGGCAGTGATGCAAAGTAAAACCAGGATTAAGGATGAGAGGGCTTACATCGATCACGATCTGACGTGGGAAGAGAGAGAAATTCAAAGAATGCTGAATGACAGACTAGAGGAGACAATGCTGGTTTGGGACGAGGAGAAAAAGGAGTTGAGAGAAGTACAGGGGGAAGGTGCTTCTTTGGAATGTAAGAGAGATAAAAAGGAAGATGACGACTTTTGGAGGTTAATGCAGGGATCTGATGTTGTTGGACTGGTAGAAACGTGGGTAGGGGGCAAGGAGTGTTGCAGGATAGAATTAAGCCTACCAAGGGGGTTTAGGGGGAGGCTCCAAGAGGCGGTTCGATTGAAGAAGAAAGGTATGGCTAGTGGGGAAATTATGACGGAAACAAGGGAGGGTTTCGTAGAAAGACATTCACGGTGTTGGTGAAAGGCAGGGAGTGCAAATGAAGGCTTCCAAGATAGAAGAGGTGACGTGCATTTTTGCGACGGTATACAATAGGGATGGGATAGAAAGGATAAAAGTTAGGGTGGAAGATGTTATAGGCGAAAGAGAGGAGGGAATGGTTGTACTAAGGGGGAGGGGGGATTTCAATGCGAGACTGGGAGGGAAGAGGGTTTCTTCAGGGATGGGGAAAGTTTTGAAAGGAGATCGAAGGATACAGTTAAGAATAAGGAGGAGGATATTTTAAGAGACTGGATGGTGGATGGAGGGTGAGCGGTCGCGAATATTATGAGAACAGGGGACAAACAAGAAGAGTACGCGCATGTGAGTAAGGTGGGGGCATCAGAGATAGACTATGTGGTCATGAATATTCAAGGGTGGGAGGAGGCGGGGAGATACACATTAGAAGTAAGGATAGAATCAGACCATCAACCATTATTCGATGAAGGAAAGAGATATGGACGGGGAAAGCCATAGAGTGATTCCAAGAGCAGTTAGGAGAAGTGAGTTTCGAAGGGGAGTTGATGGAAAAGATATGGGGAGATTTAAAGTGAAGGTGAAAGGGTGTGTTCAAGAGAAGAGATTTAGGGAGTGGCCAGTTGGTCGTTGGGCTAAGGCATGCGCTTTAGACCCACGCGCCGCGGCTGGTTGTGGGTTCGATTCCCGCCTTCCACTCTGGAAGAGCTTCGGCGGCCTACGCGGTGAACACTTGCCTAGCAAGGGAGTGTTCATCTCCGGGAAGTCGTGGTGCCGGTACCTCTTGAGAAAAAGGT
>WSXT02203790.1:0-18434 GCA_011762715.2 Neuroterus valhalla | reverse complement strand
AAAATTTTTTTTTGAAATATCAACCATTATATTTTTTATCCAAAATTTATATTTTCAGGTCGAAAATTTACCTCTTTGGTTGAAAGTTGAACTACTTTCTTGGAAATTCAATTTTTGCAATGGAGATCCACAATTTTAGAAGAAAATTCGAAATCCAAATTGCACTGAATAAATTCAGCTTTTTTGTTTCACTTACTTTTTTTCGAAGATTGGAAAAAGAACAAAAATAGTTTACTTAAAACGATACAATGCTATTTAAAATATGATTATCTCTAATGTTTATTTATTATTTGCTCACAGCGAGAAAGGCAAAGAAAAGTCAAAGAGAAGATAGCCATGACAATAATTATTTTTTTAAACAATTATTTTTTTAAAATTAAATTAAATAAATACTTACTTCAAGTGAAAAGTGAACCAAAATTTCAGAAAAAAAACGCAATTTCGTAGCATTATTATAAGATATTACTGTTATTATAATTGATAACAAATTGTTTACTAAATCATTTTTGTTAACTTTATTTGATTATTAACTCGCTTTAATCAAAACGTTGAAAATAAGTTAAAAAACTCAGAAAAAAACCTTGACTTTCTAACCATTTTCTAAGAGAAAATTGCTAAAAACAATTATGAATTGTTTAAACAATTTATATAAACATCTTATTATCAGTATAAAGTAGTATTTCATGTACTTGTAATAATGTGCGTTAAAAAAAACTGCAAAAAATCATAATCAGCGCCAAAAACTCGAAAAACCCATTTTTTCACTTATGGGGGTTTTTCGGGACCCTTTAAAACAGACTTATGGGGGTGATATTCGAAGAGTATTATTTCATTCGCATTCTGTGACTAATTGTGAAGAAAAATGGTGACTTTCGAACTCGATTCACCTAATATTGTGAATTCTGAATAAAATGTTCAAAACATCTTTTTTCCTATGGGAAATACGTGGTAAACTTTATGGGGCTTGCGCCACCTCTAAATATAATTTTTTTTTGAATGCGTTTTTTTGTTTCGTGGATTCGAACAAATTTATGGGCGTTTTACATAAAACTTCGATAAAAAAATTTCTAATGCATTTTTGGATCACCCTAGTGATTACTCCTTTACTCAGATAAACCTAACGGCTCAAAAGTTTCACACAAGATTCCCGAATCCTCATCACGTCCCATATAATAATGGCTCAAAACACAGTAGCATTCCATCTTTAGATATGAGTTTTATTTTGGGTGAATAAAGTGCAACTATAATTGATAGAATATATCTTCTGCTCACGATTCTCTTATTGGTGAACGCCCAACCTTTTTATATCCAGTTCCAGTAAGAGAATGGAGAGAAGGGTCCAAGACTTATTGCAGGGGAAGAGAAAATCAAGTAAGCAAAAGCTTCCTTGAAGAGATGTCTTGTCCAAAAGACTAAAAGCAGGCAGTGAAAGGAATGAGTAGGGGTTGAAGGTTGAACGCATGTGTTTGTTGGGAACCAAGGGTGGTACGATTACAATCGCGTTGATGGTCTATCATCGGTGACCGGAGGTTCCGTTGAGCACACACCCTGGTGAATTAGTCCAAACCCCGTCATTTCTCCTGTCTTTCACCTCCTTCCTATTACCATTCGACCGCTCTTTAACCCTCATTTAAGTTCCGTTCGAATATTTTAGACTCAGCAGATCGTGCAGCGTTATCGATTTTCCTTTCCTACTCGCTCTGAAATATCAGCTTCAGCAAAAATACGTCATTATTTTCTGCTCAATGAATATGAAAGATTTTTGAACAGGCAAGAACAACTTAAGGCGATCAGATTACTAGCTGTTGTTGAAAAAGAAAAATATTTCCCAGGTGGCTTCTTTATCAAACAGAGATGGGATAGCTCATTCTCAGGATAAGAACTTTTTTTGTTATCTGTAAAATCAAGGGATTTTCTGAATTCTAAAAGTGGATAAATACACCCTTTTTGGTACGAAGGCACTTATTGAAATAAAACCGCGAGCAGAATACTGCCTCACTTTGGTGATCAAACGAGACATCTAGAGAAAAGCCATGCATCCGATCGAAGAAATACAAAACATATTGTCACAGGTTGAGAAGGATTTTGATTGAAAAATAATTGTTGATCCCGAGAATAACACCGCGTGCATGGATACGGCCTGAGTTCGAACCAAGAGGTCGAGTTAATGTATGCAAAGTTACGAAATCACAAGATGAAGCCGAGAATGGAGGGTAGAAAGCTGGAGGATGAAAGTATATTTGAACGACACAAACGTTTTTGGAAGCAGCAAACACGTTAATAATTGTTAATATAAAATTCGAATTAATGGGAAGAGATCTAATATTTATCATTTTTCAACTATGCTGATTGAATATTATCCTGCATGCGAAAACTTTTTGGATGTTTTTGTCACTGTCTATTATTACAGAATTACTCGTGAGATTAGCTGGTCAAGCATAGCATTAGGGCTATTATTAGGGTGATTTCCATAATCTGAACAAGCTGCATGGAAATGACAATTGTGTACGGAAACTTCTGTGATACTTGACAGCGGATTTTTTTATAAACTGATTTGCGCATTCCTTTGAATTTCAATCATCGTCACCAATCATATAGAACTTTTGTAGCTAATGACAAATTTCTTATCTCGTATGGTGAATCTTTGTGAAAAGTTAACCTTAAAATATTGCTAGTGCATGTTTGAAAAGAAAAACATTATTAGGAAAGAACATTCTTCTATCAAAAAGTGTACTTTTTCAATAAACTAATCTCTTAAACAATCCATTAACCACTTTTTTGCTATGTGGAAGATTTTGATAATGAAAAAATGATAGAAGTGAGAGAAAACCTAATACATAAAAGTTCGTGTGCATTATCTCCTTTGAAGAGAGAAAAACTTCATTCCAAATTAAGCAGGAAATGAGCAGAGATCTACCAATTCTGTAAGAAAGTATCTCGCGAAAAGTTTGTCGAAATTTTTCGAAAATAAATTGACTGATAGGGGGTTTTTCAGAGAATTATCTCTTATAATAAAAATGACATGGCGCAACATGAAGGGTCTTGAATTTCCATTGACATTTCAGTGATTCTGAATAAAAATAAACTTGATTAAAAGGCAGTGGCTATGCGCTCCAATAAAAATGGTTCACTTGTACCAAAATTTGGGTTTGAATATTCATATTCTCAGGTAACTCTATTTTTATACAGGAAATGGGTAAATTGAACCAAATTTTCCATATACGTAGAAACGTCCCTACGATAAAGGGTTCATATTCGATCACACGTCGTTTTAAAAATGTTTCTATCGAATTTCCGAAAATATTTTCCAGTTTGTCATTCCTATCACCAACCGGTTGTCTCATATAATTTTAATAATTATAATTAATTTAATGACAATAAATGTTTAATAATTTGCCAAACAAGAATCAAAATGTACAAAAAATATATAAGGTGGATCCAAAAAACAACTAAAAGGAAGAGGTACAGCTCACAGCTACTTTACAACCTAACCCATAGAAATGAAAAGTATTTATTCCTTGTCTATTTTGGTTAGCATAAATCGAGATAGATAATGTAAGAAAGATGTTTAACTTCACGTAGAATTCGTTATACGGTTCTAGACTTTGAATTATTCACACTTATCTCCCTCAAACAGGAAATATGGAAGAAGAAATTGTAGTAACAAGAACAGTTGCTTTAACCTAGTAGAAATTAAGAACGAATCTTTCGGTATTGAAACATTTTCTGAGTACAAATTATAATGATTCAAGTTTCAAAACAGGGATGTCCAACGTAAGGCTGGCGCGCATCTCCTTTCTTCCCCTTCTCTGAGCGCTTCTTCGAGAATTTTCTTCTCGTTTCCCCTTTCCACATCGCGCTTACCGCATGAACACATTCAAGGTGGTAAAAAAGGGGATTGGCGGGTAACATTTATTTACACCGTTGCTCACGCGTTGGACACCTCTGTTTTAAAATTCACCTGTTTATACAGCATCTGGTTTATAATCCTAATGCAAGTATTCTTTACTGAAAGTTGAATCCACTATCAGAATTCCGGAGACTTGTTAAGAATACAGAAAGGTGATTTATCATTCAACAAAAGGGTCTGTAAGGAATATACATGACTCATTTTTTTCCATCTGATAATTTTACCACGCATCTTACTCTAGTTTATCGACTACACAAAATCATTTTTGGAATGAGGTAGGGAAATTCTTCGGCTATCAAGTAGGAAGGTCATATTGGTAATATTGCAAAGTTAAGTCGCTTGAGAGGATTATCTTGAGAAATCCTTGCGAGGGTTGTCCTTCCCAATTGGTTCCAGCGTGGAGAGAAATCCGTTCATTGGAACCTCGGGAATTTGTTTGCTTGGCGTTGCTAGAGCCGAGAAATTCCTACTCGTTTTATCTATGAAGAACTGTGTGAGTTGGGAGTGAAGCTGCGGTTGAAATTGCATTTGAAAATTTGAGCATCACTGAAGGATCGAACGTGGAGATAGGGATATGAGACTCGTTCACCGCTAGTTTTTAAAGAGGTTCTGAGAAGGTAGTGGAGATCGAATTGCTAAAAGAGCGCTATCGAGACCAAACTCAGATTCATTCTCAGATTAGTAGTATCTTTACTTGAATGGAAATCTACGGTAAAGGGTTGTTGTCTGTAAGTCAAATCAATCTATATCGTCTTCTTTCTATTTCGATTTTCATCTTTCCCACAATATTAAACTATTACGGATTAGGTCTTTTAATAAAAAATGTTTATTTAACCAATAGTATAATATTATAATCTCAGGTAAGTCTGATGTTCAAAGGCATATAGAACCACAAGTGAATCTTATGAGAATTCTAATCATATGGCTACAGAATTATATTTAGAGGCCAAAATGACATCCAATTGCATTGTCTACATAAGCATTTTTTTAAATACAAATTATTAAAGATCCATGCTGGGAAATATTTTTCTGCTGACTAATTTCGATTTAAAATATTAAACCGATTTGCTCGCTAATATGGAAATTTTGAACTCTTAAAATATTACCACTGAGGATATTGAGGATGGCAATAATGATAATAATAATTACACAAAACCCACCCTATGTATATTTGGTGCGAGTAGGGAATCGTTGTATCAGGGCAGCATTAGTACACGCATTAATGAATGACGCTCCATTACTCGCGGTTTATCGAAAACCGCAGAATTTTCGCTCTTGCGGAAGCTTCGAAATCGTGTAGCCGTGTCCTGATCGACGGATCCAGCACTCGCTGGTCCGGGTTGTTTGGCATCACTGGAAAACTAGACAGGCTCACAGAACCGATCGACCGACAGACCGACCGTCCGAACGGCTGGCGATATTGGTCCCGCTGGCGTACGAGCATTTCCGCTTTATATAAAGCAGTAAATAACGCGGAAACCCGAGAAAGCTACGCGGTGTGATTTCGTTCTCTTTGCCACATTTTCTCTCTCACTTACACGCTCTACATTCTTTTTATCTTTTGACGTGAACAGCATTTCACTATTCCAACTTTCCAATACGTTTTTCTAATATCTCTAACATTTATGCACGTTACTTTAATACCGCCGTAATGCTCCAATCGCACATTCTCTTCGTTTCTACTTGCATCAATAGTTTTTCTACGCTTTTATGCTTATTAGTTTATTGCCTCTTGGGTGAAAATAATTTTTCTAGGAAATAGAAGACTTCATCAATTTTTTCCATTCTTTAGCAGAGGGAAGTACATTGCTTTTTAAGCCTTCTACGAAGGACCTCTTAAGAATGCATTTGACTTTAAAGGGTCATTCAATAATTATATGAGACGGAATGCATAATTATTTCCATTATATTTATTTCAATAATGCTGAAAAATATCACTTTAAAATTCTTTGAATCCTTTTAACTTCATGTAAAAATATTGTGTTTTCAAAGAAAAAGGTAAATTTCCACTAAAAAAAATTCACTTCAGAACAAAAAAATTAATAGTTGAATCCCCCGTTTGTAATGAGGTAACAAACAGGAACAATGAAATACATACAAGATAGTGATATTATTTAACTAAAAAGATGTTTTTTTCAAACTTAAATGAGAACTTGCCAACCGAAAGATAATTCTTTCTCAACAAAGTAATTTAACTTCCAACCATGGAAGATAAATACTCAATGGAAAATCGAATAGTCGAGGTTACAAAAAAAAAAGAAGATTTTAATTAAAAATATAAAATCTTTGAAAACGAACAAGAAATACGTATTTCTATGAAAGAAGTTAAATTTTCAACTGAAACTGATCACCAATGTTATACAAAGTAGTTCCACTTTCAATAACGAGAAATTATTTTTTTAAATACATAAACCTGTACTTGAAAAAGATAAATTTTAATGAAAAATAAAATAATTTGATATAGAGTTTGAAAATCATTCACGACTAAAATATTTAACTTCCAACAAACACTAACATTCAAGAAATGGTAGTGGATTTTTCCCTTCTTACGGTCATCATATATTAAATCAAAAATAAAAATGAAAACAAAGTTGGAAAATTTCCTTTTGTTCCGAACTCGGAAATCTTTTATTTTCGTATAAAACACCTCCATTATCTATTCACGACGTTTCGGTGACAGTGCGCACCTTTTTCAAGTATGAGTAATCTAAATAAATTAATATAAATATAAAAGTTTTAGTGATAAAAAAATGAAACATTTACAATGGATATAATGCTTTGTTAACAGTTCAAAAATATTATGTTACCTGGGAAGTGTGGAGCGAAGTCAAGGTATTAAATATAAAACATCGAAGTCAGATAAGTAAAAACAAAACGTCAAAAGTATGAGAGTCATGTATGAAGTCTAAGAGAACAATATACTTTCCTAATAAGATGTAGAAACAATGCCTTTATGCCAGCACATATTCAACACAATTTGAACAATGTCAAATTGCACAATCTAAATTATGAATTGATTTCTAAATTTCAAAAAACAAAAAATAACTTCCAAGCAAAATGTCTACGTTTAGAAACTGAAAATTACTATTTGTTTACCTTCTGGTATTCCTCCCAACGTCATCAGAAGCAATGTGATTTTATTATTTGAAGGTCACCAAAATAATTTTGGAGACTTCATACATGACTTTTATACTTTTGACGTTTTGTTTTTACTTATCTGACTTCGATGTTTTATATTTTATACCTTGACTTCGCTTCACACTTCCTAGGTAACATAATATTTTTAAACTGTTAACAAACATTATATCCATTGTAAATGTTTCTTCTTTTTATCACTAAAACTTTTATATTTATATTACTTTATCTAGATTACTCATACTTGAAAAAGGTGCGCACTGTCACCGAAACGTCATGAATAGCTAATGGAGGTGTTCTAATCGATAATTTAAGATTTCCGAGTTCGGAAAAAAGGAAATTTTCCAACTTTGTTTTCATTTTTATTTTTGATTTAATATATGATGACCGTAAGACGGAAAAGATCCACTACCATTTCTTGAAGGAAGAATCATCTGAATCGTTTTCATCGTTTCACATGAATACACTTAAACACTAACATTATATGCCAAAAAGATCATTTTTAGAACCTGAGTAATAATTCCTCAATCGAAGAATAATTATTTTTCAACCAAAAAGATTAACTTCACCCCAATCAGGAAAAATATGATCGAATTACATGAATTTTAACCAAAAAGGTGAATCTTTGAACAAGATGACATTCGCTATTAAGAGAGATAAATTTGGGACCAAAATCGTTGTAATCAAATTTCTAGTTAAGAAATTATTTCCATCCGAAAAAATTGGTCACATTATCTTCAGCCTCGAATTCAAATTATCTACCAAAATAATTGGGTTTCTAACCGAAAGTGATATTTCAGTCCGGAACGAAGAATATTTTAAACCAATTTGTCATTCGAAAAAATAGTATTTCTTACCAGACTCAAGAGAAAAAACCTGCCGCTGCGCGGGCACATTCTCATGGCGCATTACGCGCGCAGTTCGCACGTTTGAGCGCACATAGGGCGCACGTCATTCGGATCTCGCGCTTCGAGCTCGATAATGTATTTACCTCGCGCTACGCGCCCGGCTTCATACGTGCTTGATTTAGTTTGCAGTCTAATGCATACACAGAGTTTCAAATATTGCAGAACTGCTGAAAACCTCTACTTCCATGAAGATTATTGACTTTTTCTTTCCATTTTTGATGAAATAAAAAAAAAAGAAGTTTACTCAAGGCTCTCCTGGCCTTAAGGAACACATTCTCTTTACAATACTTGCAATTTTTTTTCTTGTCTCTTATTGCTTGGCTAGAAAATGGGATTTTTTATTTTTGTAAGTGCGTTATCGCGATCAAAACGAAAACTATTCGTCTTATTGAAAATAGTAATTGGTAAATTCGTAGATTTCTCTAAGGTGAACAATTTTAATCTTTTTCATTTTTTTTCGTATCTCCCATAGTTTTGCTGAAGAATAAAATTTATCATTTTTGGTAGCATTTTTCACGATATAAACAAAAACTATGAATCGTATAAAGAAAAATTCTCTAAAAATTTTGAGAAGTCTCCAAAATGAATAATGTTTTGATTCTTTCTAAAATTAGTGTAAGCCGGTTTCCGAGGTCGCTGACTACGAATCCGGTTTCCAAAAGTTCAAAAACAAAATGGCGGATCCAATATGGTGGACAAGTAGTCTAAATAAAGTTTTAATTCTTTTCAAAATTGGTGTAAGGGGGTTTTTGAGGTTGCTGACTACGAATCCGGTTTCCAAAAGTTCAAAAACAAAATGGCGGATCCAATATGGTGGACGAGTAGTCTAAATAAAGTTTTAATTCTCTTCAAAATTGGTGTAAGGGGGTTTTCGAGGTTGCTGACTACGAATCCGGTTCCTGGAATTTCAAAAACAAAATGGCGGATCCCATATGGTAGACGAATAGGCTGTGTAAAGCTTAGATTCTTCTCAAAATTGATGTAAGCGGGTTTTCGAGGTCGCTGATTACGAATCCGGTTTCCAAAAGTTCAAAAACAAAATGGCGAATCCAATATGGTGGACGAGCAGTCTAAATAAAGTTTAAATTCTTTTCAAAATTGGTGTAAGGGGGTTTTCGAGGTTGCTGACTACGAATCCGGTTCCTGGAATTTCAAAAACAAAATGGCGGATCCCATATGGTAGACGAATAGGCTGTGTAAAGCTTAGATTCTTCTCAAAATTGATGTAAGCGGGTTTTCGAGGTCGCTGATTAGGAATCTGGCATTAAAATTTTTATAAACAGAATAGCGAATGGAATAAGTTTTTATATCAATGTAGCCAATTGCAGTGATACTAAAGTGAGTGAATTTGATTGTATGATTCGTTTAAAACAATGTTCAATGTTTTGTGAGACTGTAATGTGTAATATTCTTGTTCTTCAGATAAAAATAAATAATTTCACAGAAAATAAAAATTTCCGATGCACAGATGTTCCAAATAAGTGATTTTGTCTATGAAAATTGTTTAAACTATTAACGATAATTGTTATATGGTGCTTCTTTGCAATTAAAAGGTGATCCTTCACATTTTTATAACACAACCTTTCTAAGTAATACATTTGAGTTCCAAAAATGCAACAGTTAAAAGTTGTATTTATCAATTTGTTTATAACAATTGACAAAATACAGGATATTCATCCACAAGTTCCAACCTTATTCAAGAAAAGGAACTTTACTAATTTAACAGCTTCGTTAGGAAATCCGATAAATGAGGCTATGTAAATATCGCAGATATAACCAATTGAAAATTATAATCTGAATAACAAATTATAAATAACAAATTCAAAAAATGTGCACCTCTACGTTAAAGTACGATTCTTTCTGAGCATTTAAAAGAAAAAGCTCTGATTCGTTGAAAATCAAGGGGTCGGCTGATTTGCGTCCAAAAAAAGTGATTTTTGCCCACTGTGGTGTCGCGGCGGCATGTAGGCGGGCCGAAATTACCAAATAAACAATCACGTCAATGGCAAGGCTAGAAAGGGCTCCAGTCGACTTTTCAAAAGAAAAACGGAAGCGGTTGATCGCGGTTGAAATTATTTGTGCATATTCTCATCAACGACTGCTAGCTGAAAATATGAGATCATACGATAAAAAGTTTATAATTATTTTTATCAATAATATTTTTTCTTCAAGTTTCTGTTTGTTTCATCCAATTACAAAAACTGTTAGAAAGAGATTCCGTCGCTGAAAGTGTAAATCGCTTGGCTTTTACATAAATTACACGACTTCTATAACAAACAATTTATTAACGCTTGAAGAGCGTCAAATTTTTCGTCTAGCAAGCGCAACTTTAGGGAGAGCCGAAGAACATTATATGAAGATTCGGACTCTCTTTGCCGCTTTTCCGAGGTCCAATTATAATGATAAGTGAATTCAAACTCTAGAAAACCATTTTGAAAAAATTATTTTTTTCGACCTTTGACCGCTATTTAGGCATTTGGAACCACTATGCGTTGTGAGGCCCCCTGAATCAGAAAAAAAACTATTTTTACAACGGTGCCTTTCTGTCTGTTTGTATATCTGTCTGTATTCTGCAGTCTGTAGTGTCTACTCTGTAGACTCGGTAACTTCCGGAAGAATGCTCATTTTGGATTGCGCTTTGGCACACTTTTTAAGGCACATTTCATAGTGAATCCAATAATAGTTGGAGAATAAACTTCCATTTCGTGAACCTTAAGAATCATAAATACAGCTTCAAGAATACAGAACTTATTAATGGAATAAAATATGTTTCCTTTTTCTTGGGATAATATTTATTGTTTTTACTTCTTATATATTTAACAGGAAGGAAAGAATAGATATCGTTCCAAAAGTATCATTCTAAAAATAACTCATTTGAGATAAATAATATCTCGGAACACCTCACTGATTGAAATACTTCAATGAATAAACCCGACCAATATTCAAAAATGTTACTTGAAGCATTAATCCATCAATGAAATCAGAAAACTAAATAGTATTTCAAGTTAAATCCAGGAGAGGGTGAATTTAATACTATTATTTTATGACCGGTGAAAATCTAGTGAGATGAACAAAATTGAATTTGTGTGCAGTTGATTGCGCCAGCCTCGGTCATTCTCTATCCTTTTCTATCGTTCCTCAGTATTCACTAGGCATAAGGACCACACACGTGGTGCCTGTATTCACTCGTGGGTGACTCTTGAACTGTGAGAATGGGATAGAAAGCCTTCCCAAAAATTTAGGTCACATCGACCAATTCGACCAATTTGAACAATTCGACCAGTGGTTGTCCTCCTCTGCGCGCGTTCAACCGTTGGTACTGCCTGGCCTCCGATCTTAGATCAAATGTACTCAGCTTTTACGAATCGCAGTGGCGCCCGATTGATCAAAAATAGCGAGGAAATTGGAAAAGTTAGGCGGTGCTACAACCGCCACGAAATCAATCGGCGGCGTGTGGTCCTGGCGGCTCTCGCAGTTGGAAGGTGTCGAAATTTTCGATCGACGCGACGCACCGGAATTGACTCAATCGGTTCAGCAAAAAAAACGCCGCATAAGCAAATTGAAAATATTTCGATTTTCAACCCCTCAATCCAAGAATGAATTTCAATCATCTATTCTACGAAAAAGATGAGTTGTACCTATTTGTTATTCAAAAACGCATATTTTGGATAATGTATTATATGTGCATAATAACAATAATAAAGTCATATATCAGTGTAAACAAACTTACGTAATAGCTATTTTTAAAGTTTTTGGGTGGACTTCCGAATAGCACCCAAGTATATCCCTCTTACCGAATCAGAAGTATACGAAGTATAGGAAAACCTCTATCGAAATGTCGTCCAATGCACTAATAAAATGTTATTGCAGTTTGGACTGTCGTCTTGTTCGCGAGCTCGCTTGTCCACGAGCTTTCGTATAGAAAGAACGTGAATACTGTCAGTAGAAACAAACGTTTCTATTGTTCTAGTTCATTTCGGATCGTCTGTAAAGTTCTCCTTTGTGTAAAAAATACATGCCAGTTCTAACAGCATTTTTCCAATAACTGATTGTTCCGAGAACCGTGATTACAATTCCAATATTTTATTCTGAGAGGTACATGAATTTGGATTCCGGTGTATCCTCATTGCATAAATAATGTTCGATAAATAAGTAGACCCTCTAATTTACGTGTGCCCCCTCTTTATCAGCAACCACGATTTGAATTTTTTTTTCACTCGATATCATACTGAGACACATGTGTCTATAATTCTCAGAAGTGTATTATATTTTACCCTACGCCTTAATTTCTTTGATATTTTCGTGCTAGACATACTAGCCGAAAATGCCTCGTGAAAAGCCATTAAGTTGTTGACACAAATCAGACGAGGGATGCCTATGGAAACGGTTCAGCGACGAATGACAGAAAAAAATAAGGGGACTTTGGCAGACGATGAAGATAGAAAAAAAGGAAAAAACATATTGAAACGAGTAAAGGAAGAGAAAAAGGGTGGAAGAGAGGAGGGGGGGGGCGATAAGTCGACAAAGCACCGGAAGAGTCAAGTCGTTTCGAGTCCGGTTTAAACTTTAACGAACCAATCACACTGAGTTGATCGAGTTGTGGCCAATCAGTACTTAATTCGTGCATTCGTATTCACCGGTCGGTGATCTCTATCTTCCTTCTAATTCTTTTTTTCTCCAACTGTTTTTTTCCCTAATTTTTTTCTCGTTCCTCATTTTCCCCGTTTCGATCCTCTCTTCAGTCCTTTCACATTCTTGCTTTGCCATTTTCGCACCCACACCTTCCCGCGAGTCGTAATAAACAGCCCCCCTCCCTCTATCTCTCTCAGTCTTTCCCTGTTTCTCTCTCTCCAGATTTTAACCAGATTGGCCTCGTACGAGCCTTCCCGTCGATTGTTTCCACCTCGCGAGTATCCTCGTTACGGAATCCCGAATGGAATTTTTGCCGAGGGCTTTACGAGGAGGATGCCATCGGAACGTGGCCTCCTCGAACGTATATTTCTCGAAAATTAACCCTTAGAACAATCAGTTGGAGATTCCCAAGCATACGAATAGCATACGAATCATTATTGCCTTCTTTTATTTTTTCTGCAGTGGAAAGCCGTTAGCAATAAAAATAAATTTTGGGAGCAATGAGCTCACTTTTCTTATTTTCGTTTTGAACTTTTCAATTGTCAGGTTGGCCTCTTCCAGTTCTTCTTCATTTCAAATATCAGTATTTACTAGAACGGAAATTCGGAAAATCTGTACCAGCATTTCGGTACAAAAAGTCTTTTTCCAAGAGCTTTATGTAGCCGAATAAAACGGAAATTCGTATACACGTATACGAATACGTATATTTCTATACACGTAGCCAACGACACCAAATAAAATTTGCACTTTAATTTTATTGAAGAAAAAGGAATTACAGCCAATTAATTATAATGCACGCAGAACAGAAATTTCTAAGATGAACAGATAAAGTTTTTTCTGAAGAGACATCAATTATGATTGATAATTCATATTTTTAGAAAGACGAGCAGCATACTGTAAAAATTTGAGTTTTTTTATATGAAAATTTCTATAATTCCAGAATACTTTCAGATACAACACTGGTTGATTCGGAATTCTTGGAACTGAGAATTTCTCATCCATTCAGCTGCGAAAATTAGGTTAATTTTCAAGAACTTGAAACTACATATTTTCAATTTGCGATAGCATACGATTTAAAATTCAAACTTCTAATGAATTGTGTTTTAAATATTTGATATTTCGAATCGTTCGATTCGCGAAGTTCGGAAGTTGAATTTTCTTCACTTCAATCGTTTTCAGTTTCAGAATATCAAAATATTCATAATCTACCATGGAAACATTGCAAAATTAATGGATGTTCCAATTGGAAATTGTTAATCTGTGCATTGTTTGATTTTGAACACATAAATTTTGCATTCTTCAAATTTCATTAATTCCAAATACATGATTATTCTGTATAAGCGATGGAATTTAGAAGTTCCAATTCTGAGTTCGTGAGTGAAGTTCGTATCAGTTAAAAGTATCCTTACCTCTCAAGTTCAAAATTCTTTGATTGAAAACCTTACGTGGTCAAAATTTTCACGCTTCATCCCACTAAACAATTTTCGGTTGAATTTCGTATTTGCTCTTTTACACTCCTTAACTATTTTCTCATAATTGCAGATAATAATTATTTGATTATTTTTATGTAATTCAGTATCGTTCGCTATCCATGTTTGTATGTTTTTGAATGCTTCTACTTGTTAACAATGTTCCACCAACCTTTGAAATATATTGAAAGGGGTGAACAATTCGGGAAAAGTGTACGTTTTTCATCGAAGCGATATGAAATGCGAGAAACAAACTAGATTTCACATCAATAATGATCAATACGTCGAACTAATAAGGTTCTTTGTTATAACGTTGACAATGCCAAACCAGTACATTATTGAAAGCGCCCTTGTACACGAGTCATCGTCCCAATGCACCTATAACAATGCTGGGGGATCGAAAGTATATTATTGGATGCATAATGGAAACGCTTCGTGACAAATTGGTTGTTTCGTGGACGAAAACAGGCATGCTTTGTTCTGGGCTTGCTAAAACGTGCTTTTTCGGAGTAGTCATTCATCTCTCAACGTGGATAACGATACACATCGTTGAAAAGGATTCTCATATCACACCATTTAACCAAAGTCCTCTGGTTTTAGCCACTGTTTTTAGAGGGCTTTTAGACAACGCAAGCGTCGACAAAATGGAATATGAGTTTAGACGGAACAGAGCAATAGCAACAGGAGGATATAAAATTGAATTTTTGGAGCTACTAATTGCAGGCCAATATACATTTCTAACTGAAATAGGTTTTAAAGTTGCATTTTTACTTTTGAACCAAACTCGATAGTTCGAAAATTCTTTGGGTTTTCCTGGAATCCATTTAAACAATTCTTGCTTCATGACATTACTAATGGTCAATTATTTAAAAAAAAAAAGAAAAATTAGTCAAACTGCCGGGCAGGGCAGGTTTTTCTATAGAGAAAATTGAATATAACAAACCTTGGATTTTTTCAGCTTGACTCGAATAAAGACGTTATTATTTCGGTTTTCTATAAAGAATAAGATTTGTGTTAATCTGTATATGACCTCATCGATGAAAACCATTCATTTTTTATGATAAAATAGTCGAAAGTAGACAGGTCTGAAGCACGCGAAGCATCAAACCTGCTGTGTGTAATGCACCCGAAAAATACTCAACTAATGTGAACACAACTCTTCTTGTACAATTTTTATCAAAATTTCTCATTTTTATCATTGAGATCAGTTCCAATGGAAGATTCTATTTTACTATCCATATATCGAAAAAATAACGCATCAGCCTCATCAATTATATACAATCTTTGGGAAATATTCTAACGTCATTTGGACAAGATAGTCATTTTCAGTCAAGAAATTTAATACAATCTTCTGTAAAAAAAACGAGAGTCTTTCAACTCTGCTGGGATCTAAACCAAGGACCTTTGGTGGGACCAATTGAGATATAGAAAAATCCAGCTATCTTATCACATGGAAGTATATGCCCTTCCTAGATGTGAACTGTTGTTTGTATCTGAATTTTTTCCATTTTCGAATTTTGGTACCCTGAAATTTTCTGATACATCCAGATACATGATTTGATTGAAGGACGGAAGAAATATACCATAGTCTGAATTTGAAAAGAAAATGCTACTATACGTGAGAAGAGCGTTAACCAAGTACGCCTGTAAGGCAGAAAAAATTACAGCTCTTCAAAAAAGTAAACGATTTCGAATAACTAGAATTTTTCTAGCGCATGTGTCATTCCACAGATACTCGAAAAAAAACCACGAGAGTTTTATGTAATTCGTCTTCCTTCTCTTTCAAAAGCTAAATCTTTTCATTTCTCAATAGTGACAATGGAAGAGAAGGAATGCTTAGTTTTGTAGAAGCAGTATCTATCTTTCAGGTAATAAACGAGCGAAAATATGCGTTCTGATGTAAACCAGTGGTTATTGAACAGAAAGGAGGATAAGGTTAACCTTTGAAAGGAGAAACTATTGGATATGTGGAAATCTGGTTAATGCAGGAACACCGGGTGCTTTTGTTCTGGCAACGAGTGACAGACGAGACTGGCCAGGTATACAACAACGCAAGGGCGTCGATAGCGGAGACTTGAATCGTAAATCGTGGTGATTTAGGGGGTGACCGACATATTGGCCAATGCAGGGCTCAAACTCCACTACCTGTCGAGGGGTATGCGAACATTCGCGAACCACTAGGACCAGCAGCATGACCAACAGGACCAGACTGATTCGGAGCGATGCATCATGAGCTCGACGCAACGTTCAGATTCAGATAGCGAGAGATGAGGTTGCTTGTTGAACCAAGCTTCCTTTATCGTCATTCTATTCGCCGACATCCTCTTTGGTGTATATAGGGAATGGTCGGAGACACCAGTTATGGCCACTTAGATCCCATTTATGGGAACGCATATACCCAACTGCCGGTTAGAAGCGCGAATTAGTATCCGGCCTAAACTCGTCAAGCGCCATTTCGTTGTCTGAGGCACTTCCGAAGCTTAAACTTTCTCTATAAGATTGCACGAGATAGTATACGATCGGTGTAATCGAGGTTAGTGCCGATAAACCTCTGCTACGACCTATGACCTGCGACACGGATAAGAATCGTGATCATAAAATGCCCTTCCATCTTGTAAAACGATTTTCGTTAGAATGCTACTACATTCTAATTGGAACAATCAAATTTAATTGCTTTTTTAAATGGCTTTTTTGTAGGAGAGGGCTCAAACACACGTTAGAACCTTTTTATCTACATTTAGTCCCTCACCTACTTATTTATTTATGTAGTAATAAAAGTGTGGGGTGTTGAGTATAAACAATAATAGGTATTTTCAATAAAGAATAGCTCAAGGGCATATACCAGACTGTCACGAGACAAATTTTTTCAAGGCAACTTACTCATAGGTGACTCAAATTAATGAATATTCTATACCAGATAGACAAATAGTCAGTTCAATCATGAACGATGCTTGTAAAGTCAAGTGCAAAAATTAGAGGAAATGTCTAGGGATTACAATTTTCTAGTAGATCATGTAAAAGCTGGTAAATTTTTCGGTGTAGGCATTGTGAATTATATACTCATAAGATAAGTTTCGTCATATACATATTACACATCAGTTTCAAATGGAACTTTGATAATTGATGACACTTTTTTTAGTCATACGGAATGACCTTGATCCCTGTGAGTGATATCATCGCCCTTTTACTACTGACCGCATCATCAATCAAAGTAACTAGTTTTTTATCAAAATATCATATTTAGTATGCGAGAAATTAATTTTCTATTATATTAACTGGTTCATGCATTGTAGTTTTATTTATAGGCAGTTCTTGAATGTAATTTGGAGATTATTTTGGAAAGTTTTTTCCGTTTCTCAAAATTGAAATAATTTATTGCATATTACGGAGAAATAAAGCAGTAGTGCTTATTTCTCTGAAATGTTGAACTTGTGAAAACTTCAGTACTGAATCGAATATTATCATAATATTCAACAAGGACATATTATTGAAGCCGTTATTGTTGCAAGGACTCCTGAAAGAGCTTATTAATTAGTAGTGGAAAGATATCTATTATTCTTGAGGAGAGTATATAGAAAAATTGATATTCTTGCGCATTCCCCAAATAGCTTATAGTACTTTGCAATTGAAAGGAACTAAAATCAAGTGGAAAAATTTCTATGTGAATTAAAATGAAAAATTATGCCTAATAATGCATGAGAAAAATAAAATTCCGATTATGCAAGTCTCGCGTCGCTGATACCAGTCGTATATTTTCCTTTTATTGGTTCATTGGTTTTAATTAGAATGAATTGCACGTATCAAGCTTGAAATAAAAGAACAGTTTTTTTCCGAAAACGATAACCATGAATTCAGTTATGTAGACGTATAGAAACCCATTTGAAAAAATAATGAACCTTGAATCTCAAGCAATTAATAAACATCTAAATTGATCGATCCGAACATAAATAATCAAGTAAGAATATAGAGCGATATTTTAATATCTCAATCATTCCCAATTATATTCCGACTGTTGGAGTGAAGAGGAATATCAAGACATCGGTAAATGAAATAAAATAAATTAAACTGTTTTCTCTCAGAATTTAATAAAAATATTAAACAAGTTTTCAAAATTTCACAAATATGAATTAAACTACACCGGGACTCCAAATGTAGTTGTTCTAAAATTGTCTGTCCCTGGCGAAGGGATGCGAGGGGACGACCAGGAACTGCTGCGAGCTCAGCAGACTGTGATGCTACCGTACTTACCGGGTGCGCAGTTACTTAACAGCCATTTTCGTCAATGAGTGTCGCGATTATTACGTAGAAGAGGCAAATTTTACTGCAGACAAAAATTGAATAAAAATATTTCACGCGGCGCTAATTGTTTGTGTTTGATGT
>WSXT02203780.1:0-18434 GCA_011762715.2 Neuroterus valhalla | reverse complement strand
TTTTTTTCACTTGTTTTGCCCCCCCCCCCCCCCCAATATCCTTCTGGATCCGAACCTGACGGCTCTGATTGTACCATAAATCGTGAAAAGTAATATACACTTACCGCTTGGACGGGCGCCTATCGACTTAGCGCCGGTTTCTCGGCTGTTCATGCTTGAGTGTATAGAAGTTATTTACTTAGAGAATTGCGAAGCCTGTATTCACGAGACTACGCATACAGTCCTGAATGTTTACCTTCGCCTTGTCAGCCGTCGCTTCAGATCGGGTTTGAACTGGATTTCTAATTTCTATCGCGTTAGGACCACAACCCCCGATACTGGCCCCGGTCTAGGCGATGAGTGTATTTTGATATAGGGAAATATTATTTTTACAGATTCATATTGAAATTTATATTGAAGAATTGATTCTGCAACACAAAGATTTAATCATAAATGTTGGTTGTGTTCACCAAACTTTCGACGATCTCCTCAGCCGTATTTCTCTCGCGAATTATTAAACAAAAGTGTATGTGCACCATGTGGAAGACGGCAATTCCACTTCTCCCACTTGATGCACAATATACTATTATCGCTCGTTAGAGTTAGTAAAAGCTTTTTTAGCCGGTAAAGCTGGCACGCAAATGTTCTAATACTCATTCCTTAGAACTTTTATGCCTGAAATAGAAATTCAGCATCCACAAGAGGATGCGAATTTCTCTTTGCGTACAGAATGCTCACAGGTGGCTACGCGATTGGTCGCATAAAGTGCTCCACTCTTCTTCAATTGCGTCTTCAAAACGTGTCACAACCCGCTAAGAAATCACCTCCACTCGTTCATAATTCTACATTTTCAACTACTCAGGGGTACGATAGTTCAAATAGTGATCATACCTTCGCAAAATTGTTTTAATTAGGCCGCCTATTTTCGAGGGAAAAGTTCCAGTCAATTGTGTTTTATGCCATCCCAAGCATGATAGAGCGCCTAAAGGCATCCAAGCAATGGTGGAATTTAAGGACTAACTATAGGATCTATTTGATATTGATGCTCCAAATATTCTGGATTTAATGGAAATAGAGTGACAAAACTTTTCAAGTAGAGCAACAAAAAAAAAACATCGAAAGGTAGAGTGGGCAAAGTAGATATGACCCTAATTAAAAAGTAGAAAAGGAAACTGTACTAGCAGCAATATGAAATACATCCTTGAACTGGTCCTTAAAATCACTTTTTTTATTTTCCTGGACAGCATATTTCCCAGACTCTGGATTCTTTTTCAGTTCACGCCATGTATCATAGAGTTTGATATATTTTTTGGTTATATTCTTCGTATCTTTTGTCCGAACGTTTGCTTCTTCCCTAAATTAAATAAATTCTTTAAAGCCTGATTATGTACAAATCCAATTCAATTTTAGTCCTAATATCAAAATAGACCATGAACCATAAACATCACAACCTCCAGTATGTTTGACATTTCATCCTCAACTTTATAGTAACAGTTAACATAGTTGAAAACAATCTCTAGCACTCTAGCATACTGCATTTTTTCACGGTTTGATATCGATCGATTATTTAATTTGAAAGGCGTTTTGGGAAACTGAAATACTCACAAAAAATGGCAACTGCTTCTCAGTGAATTTCTCGTAATTTGTTCAAAAATCGAAACAGTCGTGTTTCATGAGGTGACGGATCGCAAAACATACAGGTACGAACTTGATGTTTTGATCAGAATAAGCAGCTATATTTTTGGGAATCCAATAACATCTTTTAACATATTTTATATTTCAAAGCATAGTATATTGTGTCATCAGGTGAAAAAAATGTGTTTCAAGCGAGTTCGTGAAACGTTTTCCGACGTATGATACACGATATTTTATTCGAGGTCTGCGGTTTCGCGCATTTTCGTACGGCAATGTACCGTACCAAAAACATCGACTCCCTATATCTGATATGACAGAGTGAAAATGGAGAGGGAATCTCATCATTTAACATGCGCAATTTGTCAATTTCAGCGTATTTCGGTCTGGTGGCTGACAATAAATCCTCCCCAGAATCGTGCAGTTTACACTCCCAGATACCGATGGAAATGCGCGACAATCATCCTCAATACATAAGGACTCGTTGAGACCGAAAAGGGAACAGTTGAATCATTGTAAAATACCTCCAGAAAATGACGTTTAAATATGTAGTATTTTTCAATCCTGTCAATGTTGTATTCGACTTGCAGCTGCGGTTTCGCAATGCTTTTTGTGTCCTCTAAGGGTTCCCTCTAGTTTTGAGTTTTGCCTGTATTAACCGGCAGGTGTGGGGAGGCCGGCGTTTGCACGCGCTCCCACCCAGGACAGGTGCTCGCTTCTGTCCTGCAGTCAATTTCAGTTCTGTCTCCTGCCTGTAAGCAGTTCTTCATCTGCGCTCGATAACGGGCAACCAGTGGATTCAGTCTCCACTACTTTCTTGGAGCGTCGGTCGAGGGTTCGATCAGTAGGGTCTCCTGACATGAAGGAGCCCGGTACGTAATGCTGGCTCCCAGTAAATTTGTGCATGGAGTCTTTCATTGTTAATTGATTTCCCGACTTGATCATCTTTGGTGTTGCGGGAGTGACAAGTCGGTTGCCGCCTTCCCTCCGGTTGCCTCGGGATTGGTGGTTCTGGGAGAACCATCTGGAGGCTACATCTGTTCCAATTTTTTGGGGTGATCCCCCAACATCTTTCTAAGCCTGATGTGGCAAGAGAGCCTCTAGTCTTATAGTGGGAGATGATATGCTCTTTGGTCTGACCGCGAACTAGACAAGCGTCCTTCCATCACTGACTCACGCCAGTTCATCGTTATCTCTTCGAAACTCCTCAAAGACGTTATCTAGCTATATCATTAACCAATGCAGTTCAGGGAGGACAATCAATCAATATGGTTTCCGCTCGAACAAAATCTAATATTCCATGATGCATTGCAGAAGATATTTCTTCAGGAGTAATAATTTTCTAGGCTGAAGATTAAAGTACAGAAATATCGTAAAAGGCATACCTCTATCTCAGTCTTTGTCGAGATAACGGCTCCATTTGATGTTTGAAGGTTTAAGGCTGTTAAGGTTTCTTGAAAAACTTCTTGTTCTCAGAGCTCTGGTTGTTGCACGCTAAGGATGATTTTTCATTCTTAATGGACGAGCTTTTCGTGTTCGAAAATGCAGAATTTTATAACTTTCTTTTCCAAGAACCAATGGCTTGAGGGGATCTTTCCTAACCGACATTCTTCAAAGATTTTCAAGGTGACCTCCGAAAAGGTAAGTACTCCTGTCAGCTTATTCTAAAATGGACTCAACTGATTTGCTGTCACCAGAAGCCATCAAGATATTTCTCATAATTTCCAAGTAGCATATGCATTGCCTGGCCTAGGACCGATAAATCCGAACCTGACAGACGCCGCGTATCTTGCAAGTGTTTAACCCTCTCCATCGATAACTTGCTTATAGAAAATAGCGTGATGAAAATAACCTCTGGGGAATCCAGAGACATATTTGTTCTTAGGAAA
The DNA here is from genome assembly GCA_011762715.2 of Neuroterus valhalla. NCBI lineage: Eukaryota > Metazoa > Arthropoda > Insecta > Hymenoptera > Cynipidae > Neuroterus > Neuroterus valhalla. The sequence continues at coordinate 14,934 of WSXT02203780.1, read as the reverse complement.
TATTCCTTTAACCTTGTCTTCCTTTTGCAGGATGTTCTCGCAGCATAAGTCTTATAGAAGATTTGAATTAGGATTTAACTTAAACTCTTTCGCTCAGAAAATCTCCTTTTATCATGTCTTACCTCAATTCTCTGAGTTAGTGTGAATTTAGGTTGCCTCCAGACACCCCGATTACCTCCTACCTGCTTGCTCGTTCAGATTTGTGAATTTCTGTCTTTGCATTTCAGTCTTTGATTGTTTCCTTTCAAGGTAGAGCTTCTGCAAAGGAATAAATGAATTTATTTTGTACCTGTACTTATTGATGAGCCTGGTCAACTGAGAATTCACAGGGAATTCTACCAGAAGTTCTTAGCCATGAAAAGCGTCCAGATGGTGACTTTCATCGTTCACGCGATGCACGCTGCGAGTGAGGAAGATTCAGACTTGAGCGAAATTGTTGTAAATGATATTAGGATTGGCATAATTAGGGATTGGTCGTCTTCACCTTGAAGGAATCTAGATCCTTCAGGCTGGATTTTATAAAGAGGATCGTGTTCACGATCCACTTGACATTTTACATCGCTACCTACTTGACAGTCGAAAAAGAATCAATGAGCGTGTCTAGAACTTCTTCTATTTTTTAACATTTTATTCCAATCACTCTTCAGAGTAATTGCGGAAGAAATGATTAACCTTATTGTCCGTTTGCGTTCCTTTATATGGAAGTTTCGATAAATAATATTATCCAATGTGAGTTCAGAAATACTTCAGGGAATATTTGTGGAGAAAGATTTAAAAAAGGAATGCGTGTACGACAGCATTGGGTGAAAATGTTAATTCCTGGCATACTTTTGTCTTGAAATAAAATATGAAGTTCAGACAGGAGGTACTGAATAAGGGAAATGTAAAATTCCTTCAGAGAGAACAATGCATAATACACAAAATATGAGATTTTATGTCTTTAACCTCAATCTTACTCAATTTCAAAAGTATACAACCATCGGGCGGTTTTGGTAGAACTGGTTACTTTTCCACAGTATAAATGCCATATTCATTCAATTAATGATGAGTTCATTGATAAAACAAGACTTTCTTAATTTGAATTCCTCATGACTGAAATTTGGAAAAAAAGATTGGGAAGATTCGAAGACAGGACAACTTGCTTTCTATGTCTTGTGACAGCCAGCACAAAGCAACGAATGAAACATCAGCCACTCGGTGAGTGAACGCAGCAGGGATCTCTGGAAATATTGTGTCTCTGAAGGTTGTGACAATCATGTGAAGAGGAGCGAAGCAACGATAATGATCCCAGAAATATGTCAGAAATATTTTAGTGATTTATATACTTTTCAATTGGATTTGGATGAAAATTCCTTTGACATTTGTGGTCGAACGTTAGATACAGCTTTAAGACTCAGAGCTTGCATGTTGCAGCAGCATCGTGGTTATCGCTGTGGTCTTGACACTCAACGGACCCGAGTTTATTTCCTGCTAGAGGTATATTTTTCATCGGATATGTCTGTTTCAGGTTCATCAAGATTCCATATTACATAAATCCCTTAAAATAAATATGAAACATTAGTGTGCATTAGTAACAAGATCAATTAAAATTTAGGCTGAAAAAATTCAGTTGTTTATTTACGAAAATATGTACTACTATTGAAGTACAATATTCTTTATTGAACACTCGTATTTTTCAGCCAAAGAAAAAATTTATTTTAATCATTAGTATATTTTTTTACTCCAAACTTTTGAAAATTTGATATAGAGAAATAGTGTTTCGAGTATTCGAAACATTTGCTTGAATTTGACACTTTCATTTTTATCTCGAATTAACATTTCTTTAATTCAAAGAAATATTACCTGACGACGAATAGCATATCCTTTTGGATCAAACAATGTTAACTTGATCCTATTGAAATTTCTATGACTGAAATAAATAAATTTCTGATTCCAAGTGCATATATTCAGTTGATTCCAATAAATATATGTTCGCACGCATTTAAGACATCCATTTATTTGAGCCAAGGAAACTTACTTGGTAGTTGGTGCATATATTTTTTTCAGTGTATATATTTATTAGCTCGCATCATTTTTTTACAAATAGCAACGATGAAAATAATTCACTCTTTCTAAAACACGTAATAATCAATTGAGTATGTGTTTTGTGCAATGCCTATAAATTGAACTATGTTTGGATAGTCTTAAATATCAACTGCAGGATAATTGATTTAAATATCGCGCTGTGGTTCAACTTGAATTCTTGGAAGAAAAATAATTAGATTTTGCAACTCTTCAAACTCTTGAACTGTTGGGAATTCCAATACTTCGAATCCAAACCTTATTTTCCACTGACATGGGAGAATAATTCACAATAAATCTAAAAAACATCGATACGATTACAGTAGTATTTTCCTCAAATTGGACTTAGGTAAATGCATTCACTTGATCCAAGAATTTTTTTTCCAGTGTAGAGAAAACATCAAAGGTGTGAAACTGCTGTAAAATTCGATGACTTTATCGTATTAGATGATCCTTCGAACGCATTTTCTGAGAATTATGAGAAAAAACCTGAAACAGTAATCGCAGAGTACGTGACAGTTAAAAACAAACAACTGGACTCAATTTCCTCGGAGATTGTTAGTGTCAAAATGTTCGGATCAAATGCCTTCGATCGCGGGATCGACGCTTCGTGTGTAACTTTTTGTTCGGCTATTGTCGACACCAGGCCGAAATCAGGTTATGTGCGTGCAGTGTACCTACTTACGTCCACGCGCCGCACACTTGTGACCTCTTGAAAGTCCACAATCATTTACCGACGTGGTTTTCGACACGCAGTATTCTGCACCACCAAACGAGTCGTGGATACAAAAATCAACATCTGATATATGTATGTATGTATATATAGATATATATATATATAAAATATGGACCTATTCTGAACAAGTGGCCGCAAGGTTCGCCGCTTTATTGATAGTTGTCATTTTTAATGGATTGTTGCTCTTTATTTCTCTCTGTTACTTTGTTCGTCCTACGTGAAATGTGAGAATGTAATCTTCTTTTTCTTGTTGCAGATCCAAGTTCGCAGTCCGAAATCTCACCTAATGGTGCCTATGTTTCTGATAGCCCTCGTGGCGAGACTTCTTTATGTTACGGGCAAAATTTTCCTGAGAGGTCATCGCCTCCTGAAGAGCCTTCTTTTCGTGAAAGGTCTAGATCTCCTCTTGCCAGGCGTCCCTCTATCAGGCATCCGTCTACCAGGTGTACTCCTTCGAATAGGCTCAATATGATTCCCCCCACTAGGCTCCCTTCTCCTGACGGATTAGGATGTGGAATCGAGAAACTACAGCTTATTCGGCTTATTTCCTTGAAGAATCCTTACCGGATTCTCGAATTCCGAAGATACATTTTTCCCTACAATAAAAAAATCAAACTAAGATTAGGGCCAGTTAAGTATGTGCCCGTTCCTATGCAAGAATATATTGTATTATCAACATCTAATGGTGACGTCTTTGCAATATTGGAAAGTGAAAGTGTTCTTGCTGGAATCTATATGTATAATGCTGCCAATCACAATAATAGCCGAGCAAAAATAAACATGTACAGCGAGCAAGTTAGCCTATTGACCCAAGATGAACTTTCAGAAATTCAAGTAGGCACCAACCGCCTAATCACCGCGTTTTTTAAAATAGATTTTGTAAATCCCATTTTGAACTCCATTCCTGATTATCATCCTTTCAATCAGGAAAACGTTAATCTGAAATTTGATGTTCCTGATCCAAAGCCAGATCGAATTAATCTTGCAGGCCAGTAATAATTGCATTAAAAAGTCAATATATTATGTTTTCAAAGCTGTAATCTTTTATGAATATCTTAGATAGTATTCTATGAAAAAACATTCAAGTTTCTTTCAATTTTTCCTCGAATCATTGCGAGGAAAAATTATTACGTACTTCAAAATTTCTCAAAATTAAGTTTAATAATCAAATCAGGCAAACAACTGTTAAAAATTGGTGGTTGGACGATTAAAAACCATGTATTTTTTTAGTTTATCAACTTTGTACTCAACCGTTAGCAGTTCAAAACAAAATTTATTGTCACCAATAAGTAGTTGTCGTCTTACAGTTCTCACTTCAACGATTTTTCGTCAAAATACATGAATTTTCAAGATCAAATATTTCAACTTAAAGCAGAAGAATTCAGTTTTCTGCGGTAACAATCAGATTGAACCAACCAAAACCATTTTTTTTACGAAACAGTTCAATTGTCAACCAGAGAGATAAATTCTCAACTAGAATTAGGAATCTCTAAACCCTAAAACTTGTTTGAAACAGTTTAGTTCAACTTTCAACCTGACAGTTAAATTTCCAATAAAAAGAAAAAGTTCTGTCAATTTGTTTCTTCAAATAAGGATATGATCAGATTATAATTTTTCCACAAAAGATTAAAATTCGACCCGGAAGATAAATTTTCCATTCAACAGAACGAATTTCAAAAGAGGTTGTTCAACAGAAGACCCAAATTTTTAAACCGAGAAACATAAGTTTTCAAAAAATACTTATTTTTAATTATAAAGTTGATTTTTTCACCGCAAGAGTTGATTTTTGGATCAAATAGTAGAATTTTCTGACAGGATAGGTAAACTTTCAACTCAAAATGACAGAAAGCCAACAAAACTGTTGATTGTATTTTTAACAAAAGGATAAGATTTTAAAATATAAATGAAAAAAAGAAATTATAAAAATTTTTGACCAAATATATGAATTTGAAAGAAAACAAATCGATTGAAATTATATTTGAATAACAATCAATAGCCACAAAAAGGAATAAACGACTGGATCATGCAGTTTCAATTAAAATTCGTTCTGAAAATGAAAAGTTTAAAATAACATAGTTTCCTAATGAAAAAGCACTATCATTCCTTTTAATATTTGTTTCTGACGTTGCTGAATGTTATCGAACATCAAACTTAAGTATATTTTGAGTCGTAAAACCACCAGCGTTGATTCGTTGATTTAAATGCCTGTGCTCTAGAATATTCGGATGATTATTCATATTTACAAAGAGTCGATTTTAGTTTTACTTTCTCAAATATTGATTATATCAGAATATGTCATTAACTGGATGAAGTACATAAGATATCACTTTATACTCATAATAAGAGTTTGAAAAATGCTCCGAACAGTTTATTATGGTTGACGGAATTCTCCATGGAATGATATTAGAAAATCACCATTACTTCGAATTATCCGATTGTTTAGTTGGAGCTGGACACTTGTGAATTCAATAAACAAACATTTTTTTGTGGATAATGTGTTATTTTTAACAACCATCTATCCCCATAGTAATGCTTACTTTTCAATTATAGAAAAGTAATAATTATTATAATTTGACCATTTTTTATGTTTTCTTAGGCTCCAGAAAATTATTTCCCAAAAATCCAATGCAAGATTGGAGATGAAGTTTTTCGTAAGGAAATAAGCTTGCATAGACTTTAATTCCGTTATGTAAGCGATAAGCATTTCAAGTGCGGTGAAATATGAGAAATGATCAAAAATATGATAAAGCCCAACTTCCATCCTCAAACTTCACTAACAAAGAAAAAACATCAATCAAAGAACTGATTCAGAATAAAGGCATCATAGTATTACCTACAGTTAAAGGAAAGACGACTGCAATGAGGAATGAGAAAGATAAAGACAACAAAATCAGAGACCCACAAACAGACGATACGTACAGAAAAATTGAAAAAAGACCCCACTTACATAATAGTCAGCAAAAAAACCCTCTGAAGGAATCCAAACTTTACAATGAAACAATATCTAATAAGTACCTGCTAATCCTATCTCTTCAAGACTTTACAAATTCCTAAAAATCAATAAAAATAACATTTCACTCAGACGGATTGTCGCGTGGTTGCTTGGACTGCTCCCGCAGGCAGCCGGATCATGGACTGATGAATCTGCGTGGAACAGGTTGTACGCTCCAATTCTTTTTTAAGTCATTCGACTTTCCTGACTCAATCGTCTTCTGGAGTTGTGGGAAGTGACGAGTCGGATGACGTGTCCCCTCTGGTTGCGTCGGGATCGATGGTTCTGGAAGAACCATCGTGATCAAAGCTTCCGGAGCTACCCGGGCATTTGAGCTCACGGACATGTGTGTATGTGTGTGCATATATGTATGTGTATATGTATGTTTTGACGTAGTGGATCCTCTACGAAAAAATCTCCGGATTATCAATGGGGTCTCCGGATTCACTTGCAATAGCTAACATCTTTATGGAACATCTGGAATTCAAAATATCTAACCAATCTAAGCCTAAACTGGAATGATGGTTTCGTCACAGTGGAAATTGAACAGGACGGAAATTCGCCTTTCTTGGACGTACTAGTTTACAAAAGATCTCATAATACATTAGGACATGAAGTTTACAGAAACCCCACTCATACACACCCACTCATACCTTCATGCTTCTGCCCACCACCATCCATCTCAAAATCAGTCGGTCATCATTTCCATTGTTCACAGAACTGTCTCCATTTCAAACATTCAAACCATATACAAACCATTTGCGAAAATAGGACAACTTTCAAACAACCCTTAACCCATCAGCTGCGGAATTTTTCTCTGCCGTGGATTTTTATTTTCCTTCAGGTGTCTTAGCTACAACACTTTTATCAGGTAAATAGCGAATCTGTTTCTTATTCAGTTTTTCCTTTTAGCCGTGAGAGGGTGGTACCGTACGGTGGTACCACTAGAGTTTTAAAGGGGATTTTCAAGAGAGGAAACGCGTGGTACCATACAGTACCGCTAGCAGCTGATGGGTTAAGATAGAAAGGCACCTTTTAGTGATCCAGAGGAATATAAAATCCCTTGCCCTTGTTGAATAGTCTATATTGGAGAAACCGGGCGTGTGTAAGACCAACGTATAAGAGAACGTGAGAGTAAAGTCAGGCCAAAACATTTTACGCAATCCGAATATGCTGAGCATCATATTGAAACAGGACATAGCATTTTGTTGGCTAAAGAAACTGTCATTGCGAAAACGAACGATGTCTTTTTCAGTAGGCATGGAGAAGCACTTGAAATCTCAAAACAACCCAATAACAGCAATAGGGATAATGGATATAATAGCAATCCAATGTACCTCTTTGTTCTTCCATTTTTCTTGAAAACTACTTGATTGGCCAATCAAGTTTGATCTATTCCTACTGTGTAGCCTTTGACGCACCGCAGGCATCGTGGAGAGTATATATTAGAAGGGTAACTTATTAAGGCTAACGCTCATCTCGAAACCCTGACTCGTTATAATCTAACTATTGAGGCTCTCTCAGAACCTACCCACTTCCTTGACTCTCTTAATTATGAACCCGATATCCTCGACAACTTCATTACAAAGAATATTGTCATTGACAGAGACCCGCGGTCTCTTTCTGAACTTAGCTCCGAGCACAACCCAGTGCTCCTAGAGTTGTCGGGTTCCCCTGATCTCTCACCTCCTACAGAATCAAAAATTGATTACTTCATCTCAAATATATTCTGGAAAATTCCACTCTCAAATGCTGCCAAAAACATTCAACTTCTGACCTGGATTCAGCTGCGTAAGCCTTGACTAAAAATGACCAAAACTCTGTCCATTTCTCTACATCAACCATCTATACTTCTGCTCGCAAATCTAAACTTTTACCCATCACTCGCGTTTTAATCTGCAAGAAAAATAAAGCCCGCAGAAATTGTCAATCCTATCGCAATACCAAACTGTGCCAGCATCTAAACTACCTCCAGAGGAAACTAAAAACTACTATTCATTCTGTTGACAAATCTTCCTTCGACTCTTCCATAGCCGAAATCGAATTATAACCAAAAAGATGCTGGAAAGTCATCAAATCCCTCCGTAATAGGAAATATTACCTCTTCCATCTCGCCGAAGACGGTCAATCTTTCTCCCTCGATGAGGAAAGAGCAAAGATTTCCGCAGACTCCCTTAAAGACCAATGCTCTCCCTTCCTTGGCCCCGACGAATTTTCTAACTTCCACGATCATGTCTTCAGAACTGCTCAAAATTTTGCTGTCACGTATATAGACTTTATGCCTACCCCTTCTAAAGAAGTCTCCGACTCAATCCGCTCCTTGAGAAATCGTGAAACTCCCGGCAATGATTTCATCAGCAATAATGTACTACAAATACTTCCCTGCAAATATATCGTCGCTATCTGCAACATTGTCAACGCGATGATGAGATTACAATACTTTCCCTCAGCCTGGAAAGAAGCTATTGTAATTCTTCTCCCTAAACCGGGTAAACCTCTTAGCTCAACATCCAGCTTCCGACCTATGAGTCTGCCTTGTACTCTTAGCAAACTCGACGGAAACATAATTCTTTATCGTTTTGATGATTTTGTTTCTCAAAACAACTTTCTTCTTGACTTCCAGTACGGTTTTCGCAAACGTCATGGAACAGCTCATTAACTTCTTTGTGTCTCTGATCGAATCCTTCTTCTCGAACAGGAGCTTCCTGAAATCACGTTGGAAAATCCTTATCGGACCCCTAACTCAAAACTTCCGATGTCTCTCTGTTAACTCTTTTCCTATTGAATGGAGTTTCTTCGGAGTCATTTTGCACAAACGACTCTCTTTGTCCAAACAAATCCAAGCCATCTAAATTGAGGCCAACAAGGCATATACTTCACTTAAACCCTTCTTTAATAACTCAACAGTTTCTCGTGCCACCAAAACGTGTGCCTTCAACGCTATAATTAGGAGCTTCTGCACCCACGCGATTCCTGTCTGAGGCTCTGCTACCCAAAATCGTATCTCCAAACTTGAAGGCACCTATAAGCGCTTTACTTGTTCAGCCTTAAACATTCCTTGATTCATCCGTAAAAACAAATTCTTGCGGAAATCAACCTTCCATCCATCACCAATGCAGCTCACACATACGCTGCAAAACTTCTTCTCTCAGTGGCGAATCATCCAAATCCCTCCATCATTTCACTTGCAAATTATGCAAGTGAAAATTCCGAACGGGTAAGAAGGCCTTGCCTTCTTGTCTTACAGCAAAAACTAAGTCATCCGTCTCCTTTATTTTTTCCATGTTTCGCTTTATGCGCGAGTGTCCTTTCGGTATAACTGTCTTGGACCACCATTTTCAACGTCCCTTATTTTCTCATCATCTCGGTTCAAAATCTGATAGGTTGGTAACCAGTCCAGGAGGGGGTTTGGTCAGTAGGAGCACCAGTGCGCATTTGAAATTACCCACGTTTTTTCAGTGTTTCTCGCAGATTTTCCCTCCTCGACCCTGTCCAAAAAAAAAAAAAAAAAAAAAAAAAGGGAACTTAGTTTTGATACTTCGCAAATGAAAAAAGACTTACATGATCCGCATCCTATCCCAGTCCCTTTTTTCACCATCAGTTGAATTTGCACAAACTGAGAACTTAGAATGAGTGTAGTTATGTAATATTTTGAATTTGTACCAAAACCTGATGAAGTGGGCTTATCAGTTGTAGTAAAATAATAATATAACTCAACAGGAATTTCCTCTGATTTATGTAATAGAGGTATTCTTGAATTTCTATTTATATCTCTTATTTTAACATTTACCGGTTACCAAATCAGAATAGACAATACGTTGGAAGTTATAATAATGTCACAAGATGATTATGATGTTAATATCTATTACAGCTTAATTCATAACAACTTGAATAAATAGAGAAGATATTTTAATAGGAAGATATTAAATTTTACCTCGGAAAAAGCACTGACAGGAACTGGCGATGACACTGGTAAGGAAATCACGCGTGCAAAGCACGCGTTCCCGTCCTGTATTCTTGTTTTTAATATCAAAAACATTAGTTATGAGGAAAATTGGAATGAAGTTATTTTTCATGCGAGAGTTGTAAACATTTCGAACTGGTGCCAATTTTTCGGCGTATCCAAAAATCTGAACCGATTCCATAAATATTGTGCATCATATTTTATGCAATTTGAATATTATAACTTTCTGAATCTTCTCCTATTGTAAATTGTTCACATATTCAAAACTTAGTGCAGAATTGATAAACAAAGGACTATACCTCATCGAAAGGGATATAATTGATTATAGCAATTCCTACTACAAATTACTAGAATGTTGAACATATAGAAATTCCAGGAATCGACATGTTCGAATAGAGAGGTATCATCTTAGAGAAACAAAAATTGAAGTTTGTAACTTGGATGGCGAAATCTTGAAGTTTCAGCATTCTATATAAATTGTATCAGGAACATAAGCACTCTCAACTCCGTAGCACATTAACTGCCCAGTAAAAGAAGTTATATCTAGTTTATATGAGATAGGAAAAGCACTGATATTCCCTTTTTATCGCAAGCAGGAAAGTTTATCAAACAAATAAAAAATATTATTGTTCTGTTTATTATACAGGATCTATATATAACCTTCCCACTGGGAAAAACTTTTGGACATAAGCCCTCATCGTTCCGATACTTCGAAATTGCGTCATATTAGGAAAACAAAACTGCTCAAGTGCTTCTGAAGGGTCGTTCGAGTATGACGTGAACATAATTATCTCTAATATTTTTACGCGCTCTCTCTTCCCCTCCCTCACCCTACCACCACCCTCTGAGAATTTTTCAGCATTACGAAGATATAACCGTTAGCACTTATGTTATGTAGCCCTCCTCCCTCCTGTTCCACAATTATTTCTTAGAATGTATCTTGGAGAATGTACCATGCAGAAAGAGGAGAAAATAATTGGCCTGTGTCTTGATTTCCTGTTCCATACCACTGACGGCTTTGGTCGAAAACATGCGCAGCAGTCAATTTTGTGCTCGATGAGAGCGCTACCAAATGTGAACCGAAATAGAGACTTCTTTCTGACAACCTATCTTTAATCTTTCTCCTTCCAGAAAGCACAAAATATAAATCAAGACCAATCGCCCTGGCCTCTTGTTTTCTCGAAGTTACGGAAAAACTTATTTTGAACCCACTTGCTTATTGGAAAGAAAATCAAAGTATTCTTCCTCATACTCAATAAGGAATAAAGAAGAACCGATTCTGTTCCGGAAAGTATGGCAACACTCTCTCCAGAACTACACTTTTCTTAGGCTGAAAATCAATTTACTGACTGCCTGTTCCTGGATAGGCTGCTTATGGCAATGTTATTCCAAATATTTCGATAAATGATCTGATAGAGATTGGTCTTTCTCTTAAGCTTTTCAAATTTGTTCTTAACTTCACTAGGGAAAGGGAACATTTCTTTAGAATTATTGGCAAAGTAAAAGTTCCTATATTGTTACGACATGTCTTCCACAGGGCTGTATTCTTAGTCCTGTTATGTATGCTATTTGTTCTCGACAGCTTCTTTCAGTAACCTATCCGGGTTGTGGTATTTTAGAATTTTCCGATGACATAGTTATCTATTCTACGTCATATGATTTGGAGAAATGTAATTTGATCCTTCAACAAAGCCTTAATAATCTAATTGCATTTTTGGAATGCAGAAGACTATGTATCTCTCCTGAGAAAACAAAATTAGTTATCTTTCGGCTGCACTTTCTGAAAATACTTAAACAAGGGAACCAGGTTCTCAATATTTTGAAGTGCTCCTGCAGGTCATGGTGGAGTCTTACCCTCAAGCACTCCATATGCTATAACTTTTTTTTTAAGAAGCTCAAAAGATTATAGATGTCATGTCTTTTGAATACATAGTAGTGATATTCATTGAGGAAAATTAATAAAATACCTAATAGGTTCTCACATATTATCGGGTTCCACGCCAATCATTGTCAGGCACGCGGAACTTGAGGAACTTTCTGCAGAGTCCAGTTCATTCTATTCTTGATAATTTTTGTTTTATAGCTAAGAATGGTTTGACTTTATTTAATCTGGAATGAAACTTCTTCTCGCTGAAATCATACTTTAAACTCAAAGGCTATCAAGATGGAGTCCTAAATTCTTCTGCATTATTACATTACTTGGGAGAAAGCATAGGCGAACAGCGAATCAACTCAACACATCTTGGATGATGAAATACCATATTTGGTTACTTTTTCAGAACAAGATTGCCGAAACTTGCATCGAATAATGATTTTCAGATAATTCTAGGATGAATCTCCTTCCATAAGGGTATCTTTGGAAAAGAGACCGCAGAAAACTTGGTGAAACTTGGAACCGGCTGATAAAGAGGGCAGTTTTCACGACATAGAACTTCTGCATACAGACGTTTGGTCAGTGATCCTTCCTCAGTATTTGACTACTGCAATGAAAATTTGGGAAATAGTTCCAAATTCTGTAAACCATGGTTCAATTAATCCACATTCGAGAGAAAGTCAGTTGCAATAACTTCAAGGCTTCGTGTAGATTACTACAATCGCGCGGCTAGTCATCACCATTATTTAGTGTTGAACCCGTTTTTCACAACCTAACAAATAAGAAATTCTTTCGTGTGATTCAATTCTTTAAAAAAAAATCTTCTCATATAATTTTTATCCATGTCTTTAGGCTTGTGAAGGCCTGCGAACCACCCTTTTGTCAATGAAAATCTTCCTCTCGTTATCATTACTTAGTTGGAAATCTTACGGGACGCGTTCTGTCTAGCCCAGCTGATATTCTTGCAACGTTGATGCAAACGCTTTTTGGTCTTCTCATCTATCTTTGGCTCAAATCTCCCATTCGGGACAGCCAAAGCTCTTACCGCATAATAAACTAAAAAAGTGACTTTCCAGAGGTCGGACTCTTCTGAAAGATCCGAACGTAGGGTCGCATCCATTTTAGCCAGATGACGAGGCTAAGAGGATCCTGGATGTATCCATGCTCGTATTCCAGAGATATGCCGTGGTACTTGCTGGATGAATGCAGAGAGCTGTCATACTTGGGTCGCTGCGTGTTTTTGAAGCAGACAACGGTTTTGTGAGCTCTTATTTTTGATTTTATCGTGCATGTGGTCACTCATCTCACGGTCGTGAGACGTGACAATAGTGGTAGTTTACCGCAGTTCTACTGGGAGCTTGAATCATTTCCCTGAATGACAGTTGCCGTCAGGAGGACTCTGCAGTGTTTTTTCAACCCAATAATATGTATATACAAGCATCACTCTTTCAGCATGTGTGAGATAAGAAAAAGTAATCCTGCCTTTCTTATTGCAGATATAAGTTTGCGTTCGATACGAGCTCTTTCTTGTGATGGATGTCGATCTCCTCCCGCCAGGCGTCCTTCTCCTGCCAAGTTCATCATGGTTCCTCCTGCTAGGTTCATAATGGTTGCTCCTATGTAGCTTTCTTTTTCTGAGGGGTTTAGATGTCGAATTGGAAAAGATTTATTCGGCTTCCTATCCTTTAGAATCGCCACCGGAGATTTAAATTTTGACGATATGCTCTTCCCAACGATAAAAAAATTCAGATAAGAATGAAAGCGGACAGTCTCGATATCATGCCCACTACAGAACAAATTGTATCATGAACATCCAATCGTAATATATTTGCATTTTTAAAGAGTGGAGATGTTTTAACTGGAATTCGTACACGTAATTATCCAGTTTGCACAATGAGATGGGCGAAAATGAACATTTACAGAGGCACGGTTAAGTTATTGACCCCAGATAAAATCAGAGAGACCAAAGTTGTCTCTTATCGCTCAATCAATGGAAAGTTGAAAGTGGAATATTCAAATACTCTTTGAGACTTCTTTACCAATCATCATTATAACAATCACGAAAATGTTAAATCGAAATATAATTTTACATTCTCATCATTTATGATTGAGAGAGTACTAGAATCGTCCGAAATCTTAAATCGTAGTTTTTCCACGGATCTCCACGTTTCGAGACCCTCTGAAGCCGAAAATAAGGTTTTGGAGATAGTGTCCATCTTTTAATCTCCATGTCCGTCCATCTGTAAACACGACAACTCCTGAAAAGATGAACGAACCAGATTGGTCTCTGGTACACTTACTTATAGGCCCAAAGGAAGGATGAGCTGGTCAACTAGCCTTACTCGACCAATGGTTCTGATTCAATCCGTCGAAAATGCTATGGAAAAGTCAAAATTTTCAATCTGATACTTAACGACGTAAGGTGCGTGAAAACTTTGTTAAAGGTAATCAGGTATCATCTATATTAGGTTGCGGCAGCCTTTTTCAGGGGAAGCATCTCGACTAGTACCATTATTTATCGCTATTTTTTTGCTAATTCATTACCCAAAAACCGATTTTATTGCGCATGCCGTTGCAGAGAAACACGTTCCTCCCTACCTTGATATTAAGCTACGGCAGCCCTATGTAATTATATTCGCAACAATGAGAGCCACCAAAAGGAGCTTGATAGGTTAATTCATTCCTACTTAATTGTTGCAAGTTAGCATGAGTCACGGATACTAAAAGTCACCCCTGCGTTCCGAACTCATCCACACTTTGGTGAACCTACATTATTTCTATGACCTGTCACAGGGATGCCTTCCCGCGCCCACAGAACTTGGGAAAAGAGGAGGAACGTGACCTACATTATTTTTATACCCGGTCACGAGAGTGTCTTCCCGCCACCCACGGGATTTGGGAGAATGGGGAGGTACGTGAACTGCACTGTTTCTATAATCTGTCACAGGGAATGCCTTTCCGCATCCCGAGTTACTTGAGAAAAGGTGGGGCGGTTCCGTGGGGCGGGAAGGCATCCCTGTGACAGTTTATAGAAATAATGTAAATCACATATCTTTCCTTTTCCCAAGTCCTGTGGGGGACGGAAAGGCATCTCTGTGACCAGATATAGGAATAATGTAGGTCACGAACCTTCCCATTTCCCAAGTCTCGTGAGGGACAGGAAGGCATCCCTGTGGCAGGTTATAGAAATAGTGTAGGTCACATACCTTCCCTTTTCCTATGTCCCGTGAGGGACGGGAGGGCACCCCTGTGACCGGATATAGAAAAAATGTGAGACACGTACATCCCTTGGTTCCCAAGTCCCGTGG
>WSXT02203779.1:0-21883 GCA_011762715.2 Neuroterus valhalla | reverse complement strand
CTTTCTTTTACTGTAACTTTGCTTTTATCTTTAGACACCTATGATCATTAATGATCCTTGTCGTTTTATTATCGCTTGACCTGTAGTATTCAACATTCTTGAGTATGCTTTTTTTTCTCGTTAACTGCGACGCGTGTTTGCTCATTCCACCACGCACCACCAGATTTTCTTATTAAAAATTCCTTAGCAAGAAAAGTCTCTGCTATGCGTACGCAAAGTGAGATACAATTTTTTTAGCAAATTTCCCTTGCAGTTACGAACTTCTGTAGCTTCGCAATCTCTGAATTTGAAATTCACGTGTGATTTAATATAGATGAATTGGACGACAACGAAGGAAATGAAATCATCAAATGAATTTTTCGCAGAACTTTCTCTCAAAATTTGATGCACTTAGGGGAAATGATAACATCATAAATTTGTTAACAGAGCGAAGGAAAGGTTCCCGCTAAAAACGCACGAGCGTCAAAGTAATCTTTATCCATACACACATTGCAAATTTTATACTTCACCTCTCTAGAGACCTTGTAAAAACAACTCACGTGCGACTAAAGATTAAACTGTTCTACGGGAATCAGTGCTTGTATACTTAGACTGTCTTTGCGGAGAAGAGAGATCATCTGCAAGGTACATGGTAAAAAATTACGTAGGACTTCAAACTTCAGTAGCTTGGGTAATGCAACGCCTAATTGACATGTCAGGAGGAAGACAACTGACAAAAAGGCAGTATGAACAGGAAGCGATAGTGCTGAAAAACTGGAATCTACTCAAAATTTTTGAGAAAAATATGCAGTTTTTCCAACCCCCCACAAATTCAGCATTATTTTCATTGGAAGTTTCCATCGTTAATAATTTCAAAATAAAAGAAACTCATTATGTAATTGTATATTATTTACACGCAATCAATTGATTCGAATAAAGACTGCTTTCACCACAGATTATTTCACATGTTATTTGCAGTGAATCTAGTATTTCTACAGTGCTTTACTTCATTGACCTCAATTATTCTGACCTCGTGAATTTGATATCAGAACTTCGGAAACTTCGACCTTTGATGGCTCGCGAAAATTTATGGTCTTTCGAGCCGGATCTTTACTGGCTGCGATTTCCGGTTCGTTCGTGATTTTTTTACCACAGTGTGTTGCATCTCGAGCGTCATTAGAGTGTAGCACTGGAATCATCTTCCGCTTTCGGATTTTCTGATTGGTGATGTCACTTCTTACGCATAAAAGTCACGTGAAATTGAAGTTTACTGTGATAATTTCTGTTAGAGAATTTTCAATTTGAACAGATTATTCCGAACTTGTTGACTTCACTTCGAATGCGTACGTTTTGTTTTTTGACACTCTCAATTTAAATACCTGTTTTATCTATTTACATTTTTGAATCGATATTTATTCTACGATCGCGTATCTCAAAATGTAAGATGCCGACATTGGCCTTCTTGAACAAGTTAATCTCGGTGAGTATATTCATAGCTCTTTCAATTCGGTATCAAGAATTACTTCTCAGGATCTGCCTAAAGCGCGGCTAGAAACTTATGAAAATAACTTCGCGAAATTTCATACACAACATGAAACACAGAAAATACTTCGATTCCCTTGACATATTACCTGCACCCAACGCAATATCTTCGATGGGTACCTCAACTTCGCATTTTATCGCGTCCTGGTCCACTAGGTCGTTTCCAAAATCATCTTGTCAACTTTTTCGGGGAATCGTACTGAGTAGTCGGATTTCTCTGATCCTCTTACATCTCTATTGGATAAGAACACTGAAATAGCGGACGTTTTTAGGCTTTATTAGTGCTGAGCCATGTTTGTAACATAAAGAAGGGAGTACTTTGCCAAGAGGAAACTCTGCCTCAATTGTTAACATCAGCATAGTTTCAATGATTGTTCATCAGTGTTGAATTGTCGACTCGAAGCTCCAGTCGAGTCGAGCTGTTAACTCCTTTCAAAAAATACCAAACCATGAAGGGACTATACCACAGCTTCCGACAGTCAGTCATCAGGTCGGTGATCACGTAACTCGTCCTACAGCTAAAGGTCCTTTACCAACAGTCATCCTACGAGTCGAAGCTTGAAATGGTTTTCCGGTCCTGGATCGTGCTTTGCTGGATCAGGGTTCGGAAGTTTCTCTCGTCACAGAATGGCTGGCGCAACTGCTTGAACAGCCTCGTGTCAGCTATGAAGTACGTCTTCTATTTGTGGGTACCAATCCTCCTACTTGAACTCATGGATTAGTTTCTTGTGTTCTAGCCTCACACTTCTACCTGACATTTGAACAACCCATTGACGCTTTTGTTTTTTCAAAGCTTTCTCCATAAATTCAATGCAATGAAGATTGGCCTCACCTTTCAGGTCTTCGATTGGCCGATCTTAATTTCGCCAGTATGAGGGCTCTTGACATTATCATCAGAGCAGATTTCGTCCCATATCGGCTTCTTCACGATATTTACAAGAGACATCCTCCTACTCCTGTTGCTCAGGGGGCTCATTTCAGATGGACCTTATCCGAAGAGACTATAGGAGATTCATCAAATGAATCAACAGATGAATTCTTAACAATCATCGGCATGCATATCTCTATCCTGACTTACTCAACTTTTGATCTTCAAAAATGACCTCGACTTCGGTAGAACAAGAATGTGAGGATTTTTTCGTTTCAACTCACGCGATTCTTAAGGACGATTTGTTGTTCATCTTCCAATGAAGCATAAATTGAATTCATTTGATAATTCTTATCATTCAGCTCTAAGAATTCTTCTTCGTATTGAACGTCGCCTCAAGCGCGATCCTTTGTTGTTCTTTTCTGCTACCGCATCATTAATGTTCGCGTGAAACGAGCTATACGAGTGAGCTATGAGTTGTTTCCAACGGTTCTCAGCGTACGGAAGCAGGATTATCTCCTGAAGAGTGTCTCCACACTGGCACTACCATTCTCCCAAGCTTGATGGATATCCTGCCGCGTTAAAGACTCTTCCGAATCATTATTCGTGCCGACGCAGAAAGACGCTTTTAACTCTAGTCACTTACGGATTGTCTCATGCTCCTTTCCTAGCACTTAGTTGTTTCCAGCAACTTGCTTTTGACGATGGTGATCAATATCCCCTGGAAGTAGAATCTATCCATCAAGGGACTAAGTATATGACGTCATCATCGGAGCTGATGGATGGATGAAGCCATCACTCTTCAGAATGAACTCCATCATCTCTTCACGAGAAGTGGTTTAGTGCTTCAAAAATGGACTTCAAATGATTTTAGATAGTGGGCAACTATAATACTTAATCTTCAATCTTCTCTTCAGCCACTCGATCCCAAAGCTCAGCAATCGTTTCACATGACAGGCGTGGCCTGGATTCCTTAAAGAGATGTCGTCATCTCCAAATCGGATTCACCAAGTACTCCGTATGTGAATACCAAGCCCACAGTTCCCAGCCAAATAGCCCAACTCTTTGAGCTTCTGGGTTGGTTTGGCCTGGTTGTAGTTGCAGCCAAGATATTTATTCAGACTCTGTGGCTCATAAAGATCTCGTAGGACGATCGTCTGCCCGGAATTATGAATTTCGAGGATTCTTTTATGCTTGAGAGAGAGCTTACGCTGAAGGCATTTATCTCTTATCAATTCCAGCATCCAGAGAATCGTCCCTCTGCCTCTTCGCTTCGAAAACCAGAGTAGCTCCTCTAAAGCAGGTGTCTTTACCTCGTCTCAAGTTGCGTGGAGCGGTTTTTCTGGTACGTTTTATGGATAACATTCAATGCATTAATATTTTGGATGCGATAATTCATCCTTGGAGCAATTCAACCGTTACTTTAGCATGTATTCAAGATCACCCTACCAAGAGGAAAATTTTCATAGTCAATTCAGTTTAGACAATTCGAAGGATTCTTTCATCATCTGAGTGGCATTACGCTCTTCACGAATCAATCCAGCAGATTGCGCATCATGAGGTATCGATGCCAACGACCTGGCTCCGTTCTCGTCGTGGTGGACTGGCCCAAAATACTCCTACTTCTTGGCTTAGGCTTATATCTTCACTGAAACAGGAAATCGATATGCAGGAGCGAACCTAAAAGGTTTACACAGCAAGTACTTTTCCAATAATTTGGATCCCTTCAAATTGTTCTCACACTTTGGGAATTTCTCAGAGCTACTGCTGTGCCTGTTTGGGGTGGATTCGTCATGTGCAGCTCATTATTTTTCAGTGGGATTAAAGACAATGAAAACGAGAACTCCTCTTCAACGCAGGAAGGAAATTGAATCCTTTGACTCTAGTCCTGGAGGGCTTCCGTTTCCAGGACCGAGAGTGAAAACACGGTGTTTTTGTGGTGCAGTAATTTTTCGGCTTTTGAGAAAGGAAAGAGAAATGAGACGGGAGAAAGTGAGGTGAGTAAAAAAAAGAGGGCGTGAGATTGATTGAGAGTGGAGGGAGTGGAAGAAAGAGTTTATGTGAGGCGTGAGAGGTGAAAGTAAGTGAGTGCCGAATTTTTGAGGTGAGGGTAGATTTGGTAAGAAGTAGAAGTTTGCGGATATTCGTAAAGGTTGCGTTTCTCGCTCAGTGGAAAAGAGCGGGAGAATCATCCCTTTGAAACGAAGTCCAAACTCAGACTGAAAGAGAGGCGTGAGAGGTGGCACGGTGGATGAGCGCGAGAAGGATGCAGAGGTGAATATTGAAGTGGCTAGTGACGTCCTACACGAGACGCCGGTCACAACAGCCAGTCGAGAAAACACCAGACAGGGTAGGCCCACAAATCTAGAGCTATTAGGCAGAGCCACGTCACGCTCATCTAGCTTCGGAAGCCGAAAGTCAGGCAGTTTTTTCGACCAATGGCAGAAGCGGATCAGCGTGACGAGCAGCAAGAATAAGAGGGAAGAATCGGCGGAAGGGAAATGAAAAAGGGAAGATGATCATGAGGATGTAGAGAAGGCGGGAGATGTTAAACAGAAGCAAATTAAAAGATAAAACGCCAGAAAGAGAGAGGAGAGAAGTCTGATAGTAAAAATGATAAAGGAATTAAGAGAGGAGATGCGTTGCAGACTAGATGCGTTAAAGAGGAAAGGGGATGAGGTCAAAGAGGAGGAAAAAAAGTACGGAAAAATTAGGAGGAGTGGGAAAAAGAAAAAGAGAAAGTATGGAAGAAACTGGAAAGTGTAGAGAATCATCTGAAAGAAAATGATGAACGTAGGAAGAAGAAATGATAGCGATAGAAGAGAGGTTGAGCAAATTAGAAGCAAAGGCTGAGCAGGGTATGAAGGAAGATGCGCAGGACGCGCAGAATGAGAAAAAAATGTGCATAGGAGATTAACACAAATAGCAAGACAGATGGAAGTGGAAGAGAGAAAGGGGAGAAGCAAGAACGTTGTGATCAAGAGGATGGAAATAAAAAGCGGAACAGGAGGGGAAGAGGTAAGGAAAGTGATAAGTGACATAGGAGGGAAAATAAGTGTGGAAAGGGTAAGGAGAATAGATATAATTGAGGAAGGGAGGAGAGGCATGTGTTTGGTGACACTAGGAAGTATAGAGGACAGATTCGAAATAATAGGGAAAAAGAGATTGTTGAAAGGAAGAACAGAGAAAATCGAAGAAGGTATGACGTGGCAGGAGGGGAAAAGAAAATAGATAATAGGACAGAGTGCATGGGAATAAAGAAGGAAAGGTAGGAGGGTAATAATAGAAAGGGATGGGATATGGATAAACGGAGGAATGAGGATCTGGGATGAAGAAAGAGCAGTTTTGAAAGTCTTTCAAACTAGGGGAGAAATGAAAATGGATGGAGAACGGCGAGGTGGGAGTCAACAGAACACGGCGAGGTTCACGGAAAGGTAAAAAACATGGAGACAAGAACAACAGAAGTGGGGAAGTAAAAGTGGCTTTCTGAATCGTGTCGGGATTAAAAAACAAAAACTAAGCTTTCTGGGAGGAATTGAAAAAAAGGGACGCAGTAATGATGAGTGAGACATGGGTGGAGGAGTAAGACTGGAAAAGGATAGAGAAAAAACTATCAAGGAGATATGTTTGGAAGATGCAAGAAGCAAGAAAGGAACATGAAAAAGGGAGAGAGATGGGCAGCATGGTATCAGGGGTGAGAAAGGGTCTTGGGGAAGAACAGGGAACTGAGGATGATGGAGAAACAAAGGACGGAGTAATGATGAAAAGAATTGAAGTGGGTGAGGAAAGGGTAGCAGTAGTTGTGTTTACAGGAGAAGAGGAGAAGAGGAGGGTTAGGAAGTTAGAAGGAGGTGGACTGAAGAAAAAGGAGAGGGGCTGGTACTGATTGGGGGTGACCTAAATGCATGTACTGGTGTTCAGGGAGGAGAGTTATGGGATGAAGAGGAGGAGGTGTTCATGAGGAAATCGAAACACAGAGAAACAGATCGAGAGGGTAGGGTACTTTTGAACTCGATAAGAGAAGTAGGGTGGTTCATCTGTAATGGAAATACTAGAGGGATGAGGATGGCGAAATAACATTCACAAAAAAAAGGGAGACCGTAATAGACTACATTTTAGCAGAAGAGAGGGTAAGAAAGCTTATGGTAGGAATGGAAGTGGGGACAGGTAGAACAGGTGGTATGAGATGGTTAAATGGATATGGGAACCAGAATACCTGACAAAGTTTAAAAGAGATAGAGAGTGGAGTACAGTGTTACGGTTTAGGATGGGAAAGGGAATTAAAGCGTGTAGATACTGGATTCATGGAGAAGAGAAAATGTGTAGAATGTGTGGATATGAAGTGGAGTCGTGGGAAGAGTTCTTAGAGGTGTGCATTGGAGAGGGAGAGAAATGAAGAAGTGTGAGTGATTGTGTGAGATTAATATTGGAAGAAAGTGGTCAGGGAGTAGAATGGATGAGGATGCTGGAAGAACTTGGGGAAGAAAAAGCCAAGGGTTTGTCCGTTCAAAAGGACGTTAGAGTAATAAAGTAAAAAATTCAAGGAATATATGAAATTAGGAGAAGGTCAGAGGAAACGGAAGTCCTGGAAGCTCGATCATGCGAAATTAGTATCGATGTGAATAGTAGCAAATAGCCGGAAAATTAGTTGTTAAGCATTATACTTAAGCTAAAATAAAAAGTTTAGGGCACTTATGTAACCTATTGTAAAAGGAACGGAAGTCCTCAAACCCGTAAAAGGGAAGAGAATGAATTACATACTCTAGACATAGTCTAGTCATCTTACTATCTGAATCAAGCTTGACTTCACTTATAATAGCTCGCGGTCCTGCGAGGTCGCATAGTTGTCCGAGCCTTCATTCTCAGGTGTCCTGATGTCTTTGAGATCGAGCAGTTAGGCCCCAGCGCCTGATGCAATATTCACCAATGATTCAAGCTGTTCCTCTCGAGGCTGTGTCAGATTAGACGGCAGAAGGCTTTTTGGCTCCCTTTTGATGCTTTACATCTCGTCGAAGTATTTGCGCTACACGCTCCAGAGACCATCGTGACTGAGTGGCGATTCAAACAACCAGGAGCTCCTCATTTCGAAGGTCTGTGGTAGGCAGCTTCCTTTCTTATTTAGGTCAAAGTTTGTCTCCATTGCCGCCCAATACAAGCTTTGACCAATGATCCTAATCATCTTATGGCTCTGAATCCAAGGCATTTTCTAATCGGCGAGCGACTAATTCAGTCGAACCACATTTGGTTCGGAGAAACACTACCCGAACGTGGGTATCGGATTCTGGATGAAGCTGGATGACGCGCCCTAATGCCTACTTAGTAGGAGGCCAGTTTTCATCACGAATGAGGACTCGATCACGAATCTCAAAAGATGGGTATGATCGTTTGCTGCAAATATTGCCAACGAGAGAGAAGACTAGTAGGAACACCAAGCAAGGTCGTCTCTGGGATTAGAACTGTGAACAATTTTTAGTGCTTCCTGCGTGTTCTCCCTGTTTTGTGTTCAAAAAAGTAAATTTTTTTTTAACTTCTCCTTCAAATAATTTTGTCAAAATGAGGCAAGCGGAATATTTAAGATCGAGTTAGAATTCTAAGTAAGATTCTATTTCGATAACTGATGTTTACCATTTCGATGACTTTCTTTCCATATTTGATTTGGGTTCTTGACTTTATTTGACTTCTCGTCTCTATCTTATGTCTTTTATCTGTTTCAAGATTCATACTCTCCAAATTTGTATGAGTGTGTAAACGAAAGGAAGAAGGAGATATGAGAACTGAGAAACTGAGTGAAAGTTCAGAGGTATAGGTCAAGGGAAGTGAAGGGACATAAAATAGGAGGGGTAATAAAGTGAAGAAAGGGAATGTGTAGAGAGAGGTAGTGTGGAAAAATAGTTCGCGAGAAGAGTGATAAGCAGGAGGAGGAAATGCTATATGAGGAAGAGTGATAGAGGCATGAAGGCCCAGGAAAGTTAATAGTAAGTAAAAAGAAAGAAACCAACAGTTAGTAATATGATGGGCAGGAAAGTGATATTTTAGGGAACGTCAGACTAGTAAGAGGTAAACAAGTGATCGAAAGAGAAAAAAAAGTAACTGCAGGAAGGAAGGACGTGCATACGACCAAGAGGAAAAGGATGTGAAAGAGTCTGAAAGTGTCGGAAATGAAAAGTCAGTCAAGGAGGGTGGGTTACGTAGATCAGGGACGAGTATGCATAGATGGATGTAATTAGGGGTTGGAGAAGTTGATCAGATGATGATAGCGGTGAAGAAAAAAGGGAGAATATTTGCAGTCGGTGGTTAGAAGGTTTCAAAATTTTTTCAAATACTTCTCTTGCCCATCTTGTAAACGACCATATAAAAGTGGAATACATTGATAAGGTAAAAAATTGCTACAACCCCTGCAAATGAGTATCCACAATCTTTCCCTCCTTCTTTTTTAGATTGGATACTTGATTCATACAGCAATACGTTGAATCTACGAATTATATGTTTCCAGAAAACATCAGACTAATTGAACCACGAATCGAATGTATTTATATTAGAGGTCAATGAATCCGTCTAGAACCAATTTCATCATTCATATTGTTACATCAACTCTGGAATATGTTAATGGGAAAGGTTGAACGTGAAAAACCCATTCTTGAAATATTGCGATTTAGTAATAAATGTGTCCCGATTATTATGAAACATAAACAGTAAATGGTTATATTTCAACAAAGGTGCACATTTATTTCAGAACAGAAACAGTTATTTATACAAATAGCAATTGTCTATAACAAGGAACAATGCTTTTCAAATCAAATTATGTATCTTTATAAGAAAAATTGATTGTTACGAAGTAACTATACATTTATCCGAACAATTTCCAACTCCAAGGTGGTTAGGTTGGTGAGCGAA
This sequence comes from Neuroterus valhalla, assembly GCA_011762715.2. Taxonomy (NCBI): domain Eukaryota; kingdom Metazoa; phylum Arthropoda; class Insecta; order Hymenoptera; family Cynipidae; genus Neuroterus; species Neuroterus valhalla. The sequence continues at coordinate 12,600 of WSXT02203779.1, read as the reverse complement.
AAATGCACGAATCTATAGAAGAACACTGTAAACGCGTCATTTGGCACATGATTTCTTTTTCACTGTTATAGTTGAAAAAGAAGGAGAGAATGTCTTTCTGGAGTTCCTGATTACGCCTCTATGCAAGGTGCGTTTGAAAATGTTATGAAGGGGTATCTGAAGATTGCTATCCTTTCTCTGACAAGCCTCAACCCATATACGGCACGTGAATTGCTCGCCATTCTATTTCAAGAAAAATTTCCGTTCTGTTAAGGCCACAGAGGAAATCTTGCACCCTAGATGATTTGCCATCAGTTTCAACATCAGTTTTGGAACAGATGTGAAGCACCTTTAGGCTCCAGAGGCATGTATTTAAAATGCTATTATCCTTATGGGATATGAAGAACGCAAAGTTTCTTCTTTCGTCTAGATACGTAGGAATTCACTAGTATCAGGTTTATAGAAAAAATTTAACTGCATCAATCATTAGATCGTTGAGCTCCTGATAATCGATATAGAATCTCCTGCTCATGTAAGTTTTAGTAGAGAACACCGCTAGAGAGCTGCGAGGGAAGACGAGCGGCTTGATGATACTATAAGTCAACATTGTTTCTTTGGATCTTTTTGTCGATGACCCTCAACTAGAGCTCTGCAGTGTTTGGTACCTTGGTCAAAAATTTGTTAGTAACGGTAACTGAGATCCAAAAAGGTAGCAAATGGTTGCTTTGTAGATTCTCATAACTGATCCACGAGCTGCAAGGTCAACTTATGGTTAACCGGGTGGTAGGTTTCGCAATCTTTCTTTTTCCAAAATATTTGCACTCGCTACGCTGTCAGATGCAGCATATCTGGTAAGGGTTCTAGCTTTGTTTTATTCCTATATTTCCACAAATAGGTATAAGAGAACGTTGTGATATTCAAGTAGCGAATATTACCAGGCAGAGGTTCCCAGAAGGTTTTTCTCTGAGACGTCTTTTCCTGCCACCCTGCACTAGTCTTTTGCCAAAGCCTTGTTTAGATGTCACCTGGCGAGAACAGGGCAAACTTCGTGCAATTATGGTCCTGAGCAGTGATTGCATCCTGGCACGTGTTGATGTTGCTGATTATGAGTCGGTTTTAATTTCCAAGCCTTACCTTTCTGCATCATCCTGTTCTGCGAGGTGAGCTCGGGATAATAACTTGCTGAACAAAGTTAGATTGGCTAAACAAATCTTCTTCTTTATTCTTGGTTTTAGTGTCTGGCGGATCATGACGAAGAGTTCTTTCCCTGTATTTTTGGGCCCCGCAACCTTCGCTCATAAATATTTTCTTCTCAGAAAGACTTCTACATGACCATTATCTGTCCCTTTTGCCGAGCGCAGCTGTGCGCGCGGAATAATCATTTAGTTCATAGTGTTTATTCTTGCAAGGTTCTGTAAATTCTTCCCCCAAGAATCTGCATGACTTGTCCGCGTTCAGCCAGTAGGCTGCTCCGTCAGATTGAACGGAACACAGCTTAAACTCTTTAGGAATTTTTTGTGGGTCCTTCTGATCAATAGCAGGAAATTCCAGAAGATGTGAAATCAATGCTCTTACTGCCTCTATCAGTGCTGGTATGTCTGCCAGTAATTTCCGTTGCCAGAACTGTAACTGCTGAGGTCACTGAGCGTGGTTAGAAAAGATTGCTCTCGGATCCATTGATCTGATCTTCATAAATTGGAACCGTGCTTCGTGCAAAGTTTCCACTTTTTTTCTTCAAGGTTTATTCTTCTTTGTTTTGAATAGGCACCACCAGATGGTCATTTCTGTCACATAGCAAGTGGGAAGTATTAAGGAGAATTAGAGAAAAAACAAAACAATCTCATGATATACGTGTAAAAGAAACCCAAAAAAATGTTTCTCCATAATTACTAATACTGAGAAATCAGAATTGTTATTTCATTTCTTCGTGCAACGGATATTTAGGGATATTTGAATTCTTTATTTTGGGATTCGTCTTGCAGCTGAACAACACATTTTTTACAATGAAACAAATATTTTCGTTCTTCACCTATTGTTTTTATGCTGGCATCATAAAAATTCTATATAAAAACTCGAAAATATGATGGTCGGCGAAATTCATTTCGCCAACAACTCAAAATATTTAGATTCAAGAAAATTGTTCTCCGCTTCTTCTATATTCTTCAAGATGAAGTCGTGTGTAATAATGACGTTTTTAATGAGTAAGTAACGTATCTCATATGAGATGAAAAATATTAATTGGGAATCAATTTTATTCAGGCTACATTCAAATCTTTCATACCAAAAAATAAATTATGTTAGAAAAAGTTGATAACGGAGAGTAATTTACTATTGCTTCCAGCAATAGCAACTTTAATGACGTATTCCTCTGAAGATAAGGGTATTGCGAAAGTGAGTTAGAGTGTAATGATGTTATTCCTCAAAAATTATCTCAACATCCCTGTCATGTTTTTAAGAATAATATTTTTTAATCTCGTCACACATTCCCCGAAATTTTCACCAGTGATCCATTTTTTACAATTAGAAGTACTCCCTGATTCCACGGGCAACTGTTTCTAGCACACTTTTTTTATATTTAGCGTAGTTTTCGAAGGAAATAAGGATTCCATATTTTTGATAGTACGAAATAATTCTGGTTATCTTCTACATTTTTTTCATTCTTTTCGACGATTTTTGAAGAGCGATCGATCACTCATCGTTATGGGGAAATAAGGCAAATATTGTGGTCATCACTTCTGAAAAAGACGGTTGTAGCTACTCAAGTAGTTACCTAAATAGAGTTGTGTAGCTCCTGATGTGGTTAATTGAGTCAATCAAATCATTTCCTATCCAACGCTCTATCACCTGATCCTTTTCTTTTCTACTCATTTTCCTTTTCCAATTCCTTGATAACTGTTTTTCATCCTCACTCATACGTCCTCTACCAACCATACCACACTTCAATAATATTTATTCGTTACGCCTTATTCCCGCCTCCCTAAAGTTTTGTCCCTCTCCCTAATCAACCTCCCTCCACTTTATTTCCCCTTTCCAAACAATCATTCTTGCCCCTACTCTCTTGATTCCACCATCCTTTCCTTCCATGTTCTTGCTCTTCTCTCACGATTTTTTAACTTTTCTTCCTCCTACAATAACCCTCCTTCTTACTTTCTCTTCAACTTTTTGCAACCTTCATGTGTTATTACTTAGTTTGTTTTACTCACCTCAACTCTACTTCTTCCTCAACCCTTCACTCCATGTTGCTCTTTCTCCATTTCTCCTCTTCGTGTTCCTTTTCTTATCCATCACTTCTTTCTCAGATTCAGTCAGAAATTCATGCATCGTTCAATCTTCTTTAGAGAGCAAAGTGATTAAAGAGGAAGTATTTGCTAGTAAGGTAGGGTTAGTGAGAAGTAAACGTGTTGAAGGGGGGGGGGGGCCGAAAGAAATACGAGTTGGAAGGAAGGAAAAGTCCTACATATAAAAGAGAGGTGTGTGAAAGTGTTGAGTTATTGAGCAAGGGGACTTGCAGCAGGAGGAGCGGAAAAATAAAGAAAGAAGGTAAGTAGAGGATAAAGGGAGTTGGAAATAAAATCGACAAGAGCGCTCGAGTAGTCAATGTGAAAGAGAGTAGTGAGAGTGAATGTCAAGGAATAAGGAGTGATCAAAAGAAGGGAAAATTGAAGAGACCTAGAAGAGGAGGGGTAAGAGACTCAAGAGAAGGAATGAGTGAAAAATGAGGTAGAAAGGGAAGAAGATTAGGAGGGGAGGTAGGGGGAAGAACGGGAAGAAGAACAGAGGCTTGAAAGCCAGCAGAGTAAGTGATGTCATGTGTAGGATAGAAACAAGTAGAAAAAGAAGTACACGTGAGGAGGTGAAATTGAGTGAGGAGGAGTACGGAGTACGGAGGGGATTAAAAGTGATAGGGAGTATGTCAAGTTATCGGTAAGATGTAGATGGAAAGGGAGGGTAAGGCAAGCTGACGGGAACGCAGGGTGAGGAGGAAGGAGGTGGAAAGTTGAAGAAACACATTAGGGGTAAGAGATGGCGAATATTATTAAAATGGATAACTACAAAATTCGTGAACCATTTAATCAATTTTTACTTTGGTGAAGTTTTCATTATCATAGCATGAATAGGCTTCCCATAACTATTTCACCAACAAGAATTAGAAATGGGTTCCTCCTCAATCACTCAAGTAATAGAATCGGGTGAAACTCAAATCCACAATATTAATCCAAAAATCAATTTTATTTATTACATATTCCTCTTTTACACCTTAAACAATGACCATAATAAAAAGGATTACCATGATAACGTCACAAAGCGTCGAGTTCCCTGCAAAGTAAGTATACACAAATCTAATCCTTTTTTTCGCATCTAAAACTTGATCCTCATAATACATATGTTTGATCAACAAATTATATGCCTTCAGAAACAATTTCAGGAATTAGATTGTTATAAACTTCATGCTCCGTCTGTTGTCTATAATTGCACCTAAGGATTTCTCGAAGTACATTCCTACAAAGGTTGTCTTGGGATAGGTGAGTCAAAGATAAAATTATATTTATTGATTCAGAATAATGTAAGCTATGGTAAAATAATTGTTTATAAACCAGAAATGTTTCAAGGTACATAATTAGGCAGCAGAAAACATTTCTTAACATAAACATTATTTCATAGATTGAACCATCACATGATGGCGTATGTACTCATCCTTCATCATTCCTGACTCCTGATTGATGAAATTTCTCGAATGAAGGAGTCTTTCTTAATATTGCATCAATATTAAATTGTGCCAAAGAAGAGGATTCTATCTAGAAATCAATTCCTTGAATATTATAATGACCAATTATATCCATCATTACTATAGGTTACAATTACATTTATTCATGAAAATCGAAAAAGTACCACTGTAAAAAATATATTCATCGAACGTTAAAATGTGTTTGATGAAATAAAGTAAATATTTCAAATAATCCTCGCATCATTTCTTATGATATATGTGCCAAAACTAAGTCCTAAAAGCTTCAAACATGGAAGAGCAACGGTTAATTATCACCAACAAATAGCTATTTTCCAGGTCGAATTACATTGGGAAAGAAAATTATCTCGTAATATAAAAAGAAGATGGCCTCCTGATCCCATGAAAAAACTCCAAAAGTGGAAGCAGTTGCGAATGAAAGTAGATGATGTGTAAAAAAATATATTCGAAGAGTATACAAAATGAAGTCCATGAGGTTGACAGAAACTTTTAAAATTTTTCAAGAGTATATAATACTAATAAAATCGTCGACCATTTAGTTGAGTGAATATAGGTATTCAGAAAGATTAAAGAGTAGGTTTCTGTGATTCAACAAGATGTTCAATATTAGTTCTTTTTTTCTGAAATAATCAAATTACCTCTTTATGAGAACCATTTCAGCAGAAGTGATTCTAATTTCATCATTCTCTTGATCGGAATCCACCCCGATTCCGTCCCTCAAAAGAAAGTGATCAGTATCGGCAATAACGTTAATAATTTGATGGTCGTGGAGAACAATATGATTGTTTAATTGAACACTAATGATGTGTTGATATCGTCTAATCTGAATGGGTCTTTTCAACGGATCTGAATAAATGTCTTCAAAAGTACGTTCTGAATTCACACTTCATTCATTGTTCAATCTATGAAGTTTTCAACCTCTGTTTATGTTATATGAAGATTTACCATAGTAATGAGTTGCGATCCTTCTACTTGGGTCGATGTCGTCATGGTAATTGTTTGCAGTATTGGATTTAATTATTCAACTCAACAAATTATTTTTTTCCATAATATACCTTTCCCGTCTAACTTATGAATGTATTCCAACTATAAATTTTCATCAAAAACTTGAATCACTGGTCTCTTTTATTATTATACCATTAAACCAAATCTCTTTCGGGGTAAGCGTAATTCGTCTGGTTCCAGCCTCGTTGTACTACTGGAGAATAAGGAATTAGGAGGTAAAGATTTGGAAGTGGAATTGACATGGTAAATTTCGAGCAAGGGATGTGTATGGGAAGGAAGCAAGGATGTGTATTAGATCAGTCTTAGAATTCATGGCGTGTTTTTTGCGAACAGTAAAAAACTGATTTCATTTTTTATCACAATTCTTCAATCCAAAAGCTTCTCTTCGAACGTGACATTTTTAGTGTACAGAGGCTTCAATTGAATCGTGTAGCAGAATGAATATACGCAAGGCTACTTCGGCAACATGAGTAGTACGGCCTGATAAAGAAACCATACACAGCAGAAGTAAGTCCAGCCTGTTGCTGCTTTCAAATGACACACTCGTCCTGTGCAACATCGCTCCGACACGGGTCGCTTCCTGACATCTCTAGCAAACAGCCTGTACATAAAGTTTTGCGAAGCCATTAAAATAATCCACTAAGCGATATCCTTACACAAGCGAATTAATATCCAGAATCGTTCGTTTTAGGTTTCACATTTTTTTTCTGATATACATTTGTTCTTCAAACATCTCTTTCCTGGCGTACATATCTTGCTTTTCTCACATCGTTGTATCTTTTTATACAAGCTCTTGCATCCCTGAGGCTCTTCATATTCCTACTCTTGAGGGTCTCATTCATACATTCTATCCATTCCTTCTTTGGTCTGCCTCTCGGTACGCTACCATTTACCTTACCTGGATACACTTGCTTCTCGATTCTTTATTCATCCATTCTCTCGACGTGACGGAACCATCTCAGAAAATTTCTTTCACGCTTGTCAAACATTGTTTCTTCTAAACAACCTTCTTTGAGAACCCATTTATTACTCACGTTGTACATTATCGTAAAACCGCACATATTACGCAGGAATCGCATGCCGATCGCGTTGAGTTTACTCTTGTCCGTTTCTTGATACGCCCAGGTCTCGCTACTACACAGGACAGTTGGTGCTAGCACAGGAATTTATACGCCTGGAGATCTCTGCATCTAACTTCCCATCAGAAGTGAATAAACTTCCAAGATAGAAGAAATTTTCAACTTGTATATATTAAAAATCCAAGAGGATATAACGCATCCTTACCTTACGTCCTGCCTAATACGAAACCAATCGCTTAGTTGTCTATTTACTCTCAGACTTGCTTTGTTCCCATTATATATTGATTGTATTGCTTTCAGAAGCCCCACATGATCTCCCTGGCATGAATCCACATTGAACTTCCCGGAACTTTTCCTTTGTTATTTCCATGACTTTGTTAATAAGTATTTTGGTGAATATTATTCCCACAGTACTAAGAAGACTAACCGCTCTTCAATTATTACAGGGGTCTGGACCACCCTTTACAGGTCGCCTTAACATTATTTAGTTTTTTGATTACGGAAATAATGTCGTCGATACCGATTCTGCTTCCGACACCCACTTCGGGATTGTCTAACGTATCCGTGTCAGTGTCACTGTTGTTATGCTCCATGGGTTCACCTCCATACAGCTTCTTGAAAAAATCCCGCATACAGTCTTTCACTTTGTCCGAATCCCATACAATTTCGCCGTCCGCATCCTTAATTCCGACTACTTCAGTGCTAGTATTTCCTTCTCTACTTTTCTAAACCCATTTCCAGAATAGTTTTGTATTTCATTCAAAATAATTTTGCATTTCCGTATCTTCTTCCGTTTGATTCCATCCTTGCTTTCTTTTGCCAGTATATTTGCTTCCCTCTTTTTATCCCTTTAATCATTTATGACCCTAGTCCTTTCCCTATCGCTAAGACCTCTAATATCCAACATTCTCGAGGACGCCATTTTTTCTCTCTGACAGCGACGCGCATGTCAACATTCCACCACGCATCACCGGACTTTATTCTTACAGTCACACTACTACACACTTCCGAAGCACTCTCAAAGATTCCATTCCTGAGTATTATCCATGCACCCTCTACATTTTTGTTGACTAGTTTTGTCTTCCAATCATCTTTGTAATGACCTTAATATTTATCCAGCTTTTCACGATATATTATTTGTACTTCTGGTTTTTGCAAATTCTCTATTCTGGCTCACGTCTGTTTTGATTTTCAATCATTTTTTTTCTCCTCCATACTTGACCTTGGTTTATTCTTAAAACTTTGAGATAGTGATCTGATCCGCAATCAGAATCTTTCAAAGCCCTTGTATCTTTTACAAGCCCTCGCAGACTCTCTTCTGCTACAATAAAGTCGATCATACTATTGCTTTCGTCTCTACACCAAGCATACATGTGTATAATTATATGCCTGAACCAAGTGTTTGCAATAAATAAATACTTTTCTAAGCACAAATTGATTGATTTATCCCCATTACCATTCGTTTTTGGGTCTCCAAAATGACCAAGTACTCTGCCAGTACCTTTGCGTTGCACAGAAACCCAACCGTTCATGTGTCCGAGTCATATTGTTCTTTCGCCTGGATCACATGTTTCTATTATATGAGTCCCAGAAGGTGTCTCTTGCCTGTATACTGTCACCATCAACAGGAGCGTAGCATACTACAATAAACAGTCTTCTGATTCCCGCTTTCATTCTTATCCCTTTTCCGGCACGCACAAAATATCAAGCTCCCTTATGCGCATAGTATCCCGCGATTCCTCTTTCTTTAGATCATTTACACCTCTGGCATTCTACACACCTAGTTTCCATTCATCACCTGAAACTTTTTCAGGGGCACGCGGTCCGTTAATAAGAGTGTCAGTCCTGTCAACCGAGGCTATATTATGGTTTGCATTATTCATTATGTAAATTATCCAATCAAGCACTAACTTCAAGCGAAAAAGTGCCATCGATTATCTGTTGATTCATCAATTTTGCATTTTACATTACTCATTGATATCACGATTCTGATTTAACAACGTAAGTTCTATAAAATACTTCTCCGAAAGATTTCATCCACACATTATATTATCATTCAGTTCTTCATCATTTTATAATGTTTCCTAACAGATACATCGAAAGAAGGAATGGTAAACGGTCAGATGTTGAGGGAACTGTACCTTCTTCTGACGGATCGTTTGATGGGGTTGGGTTATAAAAACCACTTTCCATTGTTCCTATCCCTCTTATGGCAGGAAGAGGTCGCTATTGCAAGAAAAGATCTGGACCCAAAGCAAAGCACAAGGAATACCAGAAATGGGATCGCCATTAGGTATAAAATTGATCTGTGTAACAAACTCTGCGATGGGAAAGAAATCGCATTATACACAAGCTCAATAAAACTTGTAGATTTTTTTTAAAATCAACAATTGTGTTCCTCAGAATTTTTTCGCACCCTGCATAATTCGATCGGAAATGTGCATTTTTAATTTTTCAAGAAGCTACTTTGATGGATAAAACCAGAACCGTTGTTAAACATGGCTGGTTAACGAACTAGAACTTTATTTTCCGACCTTCAAAAGATATGCCAAAGCACAATCCAATAAAATCATGCTTTCGAAAGTTATCGAGTTCACAGATTACAGGCTTACCCCTGTAAGTTTAGTTTTCAATCAACAACGTTAAAAAAATAATTGCAGAATTTCCGAACACAAGACAGGAGGCTCTTGTGCCTCATCAGGCCCAAAGAAGTCTTTGGGGTCGCCCCGAAATATTCGAACAGATGTAGCCTCCGGAAGCTACGTTCACGATAGCTCTCACAGAACCATCGATCCCGACGCAACCGGAGGTAATACGGCATCCGACTCGTCACCTCCACAACACCAGAGATGATCGAGTCAGGAAAATCAATGCATGAGGAAGGAAAGCACGTAAGCACTCATTAAGATACAGAAGTACTCACCAGGTTCTCCCAATGCCAAGAGACCCCTCTCATCGACACTCTTACAGACGGTCCAGGAAGTCCCGTAGCTCCAATTCTCAGACACCAATTTTCGTACACCGATGAAGAAACGCGCGCAGGTCGAAGTAAGAACCAATACTGACGGCAGGAAAGAAGCGAGCACCTGCCCTGGGTTAGAGAGCGTGTGAACGCCGGCCTCCCTACTCCTACCGGTTGATAAAGAAAACATTAAAACTAGAGGGAACTTGTAAAGGACACAAGATTTCACGAAATCGCAGCTGCAAGTTTTTCTTCGCATAAAACCAACACCTTCTCATTCAGAATGAGAATGTAAAAAACAAAAACATGACAAATTCGCAAGTAAAGTGAGGAAAATCTTACCATCCACAAGTAACAAGCATCAAAGCAATTACCATCCATGCGCACACCGCAAATTGTATACTCAACCTGCATAGAAAACTGGTCGAGAAAACTTAAGTATCCCTAAGAATCTAGCTGTCCCACAGAATGCAGCGGACCTGGACAGGATAAATGAGTGGTTTGTTACATACTTTCGTTAACACAACTGGTTGAGCACTCACGAAGATTGGTTCAATGCTTGTAGATTGTAAGCTCCACTAGGCTTACTTACAAAAACTATATTTACCAAAGAAGTGATCCCTCTTCGCAATTTGCCTCACTTTATCTTCCATTTCCTGTCACTCGTCATTTTCCCTTCCCTTCAAAAACTCCTCGTTTCTTCCCCTTATTCCACTCGCAACTATTTTTCCCTTTACTGATCACTCGTCCTCGACCTCACCCCGTTTATTTAATCATCCCTCCTTTCCTTGCCCTCAACGTCCTCTTACGTTTTCCTGACTCTCTCACCTCCTTCCTCCCTCACTTGACCCGTCGCTCTCAAGAACTATTCACTTTTTGTATCATTACTTACTACGTTTCACTCAACTTATCCCCTACTCTTCTGTAACCATCTGCTTCCTGTTTTTCTCTTGCTTTCCTCTTGTCGTGTCCCTCTTCCTCCCTAGCTACTCCTTGGCATCCCTCATCTTGGAAAGGCATGTGCGGATGTATCAAGGTACAAGAAAAGTTGGGTAGAGAGAGGAGAAAATGTGCAGTCAACGGTGGTGTCAGAGTTTTCCACCATTCGAAATAAGTTTCTCTTCAATCATATAAGTAATGGAAAAGGAAATAACAAAAATCCATAATTATAATAAATACAAATATTTTATTTATTACATTATTTTTCTGCACTCGCTAAATTGTGCAAGTCAATGTTAAATAAGTATATAAGGATGAGATGTAAGGAATAGTTCAGACTACTGCTCATATATTTGAAATCATTTATTTCCTGAGAGATCCCTCAGCGTGTAAATGAAACGTTTAAGTTACTCGACGGTTACCCTTTTGAATCAAATAAATGGTAAAATTCGGTTCTGGAAGTATACGAAATCATGGAATAATGTCCAGTGAGCATGTGAGAATGTGCTGATAATTAGTAATGTCATTTCCGTGCCGTCTCACAGGCGGAGTGGGGTGGCAGATCTAATCATTCTATAGAACGGTAGCATCTAACGGAGAAGGGTAGTTGATTTCAATTTTCGCGGTTTATGTTAGTGCGTATATTGTCCGGTGGTATGAGTAGCGGTCGCACCTCTCCACTTACTCTCTCCAATGTGAGAGTCTGGAACTGAGTGAGTGAAGGTATGCGGCGGTCGCCATATTTAGGGGATCGGTGTAACGTAGTTTCTATAGTGATTTACGTATTATTGCGTAATCTTATATATTCAGAAATTAGTTGTAGATAGTATAAGACTATTGTATATACCACTAATACGATCCAAATTTGATCTCGAAATGACAGTGTTATTATTCTTGACCAAATGGTACATTTCCATAGATATCCTTTTATAGTACGAAGATTGTCTAGAGAATGTGGTTACGTTGTTATAATCAAAGGTATGACTTAGTTCTCTTGCGTGTTTGGTTAGAGCTGTCTTGTTATTATTCCTATTTGTTTGTTCACATAATTGATTGTTGAAGCAGTTAAGAGTGTCTTTTATCGGTTTGAATAATATTTAAAAATTGTACTGTTTGTAAGATCTTGTGTAGAGTTTCGAAAGTTGTGGACAGTGAGGGAGAGTGATATATTGATCTAAGTTAATTTCTTAATTTTGTTCAGTGTTATTAATGTTGTTAAAAATCGCATTAGGCGACGTTCTATTTGCTTTTCTATAAGTTTACTTTGAAAACCGTTACATTTAAGGGTTTCTGTTAAAATTTTCAAGTTGGATGTGTGGAATCGAGGATGTTAGAGTTAAATTGCTATATCAATAAGGCTATTAATTACGTTAATATGATATGGTGGAAAAGTGATAGATTTAAAGTTGGTGTATCTACCAGACCAAGTGGGTTTGCGGAACCAGTTTGTGAGTATCTGTCCATTTTGATGACTGATTGTGACATCTAGGAAGTGAATTTCTCGATTATTTCCTCTTTCTATTGTAGACTGTAATCTTTCATGGTAGTTATTAAATAGATTTTTTGCCTCTCAAACATAAAAAATTCGCGTTTTTTAGTCCGTATTGCGACTTTAAAAATGGCGCTTTTCGAGGCAGTACTACTGCGCATGCGCAGCCTTCTTTTCGGCTATCAGCCGCCCAAAAATGAGCTCAAGTGATTCAAGATGGTGGCGCGGTAGCAAACGAAGAAAACAAGTGCCGTGTTCACAGTTGTGTGTGTGTGTGTGTGATAAATGACATTTCTCTCTTTCATTTGTATTCATATGTATGAAGTTCAGTTATGTAATTACATTCACGTGACTAAAAAACGCTCATTTTTAATATTTTCGAGGCAAAAAGTATCGTGTGCGG
>WSXT02203768.1:3749-18436 GCA_011762715.2 Neuroterus valhalla | reverse complement strand
TCAAGAGCGATCTCTTTTATATGCTACCTATACTCTCTCTTTCATTCCCAGGAGATCTGTGAAACCTCTATAAGTAGGTCGGATGATTCAATGTGTCTTCTGAAAGTTCACATTTCCCTCGTACTTTTCCACTATTTCTTTACACCCTCTACCACTACGTTAGAAGTAGGGGGAACCCGTTCTTAAGGTGGGTTCCGAACCACCAAGATCAAATGCTTCAAATACTTAGAATAACCTTTTTCCCTGGAGGTACTGGCTCCACGACTTTCAGGAGACGAAAACTCTCTTGCTAGGACAAATATTCACCGCATGAGCCGCCAAAGCTCTCACAAAGTTCTCTCTCTCCTTTTTCTGTTGCTTGCTAGCCTCCTCCTTCCATCAGAATCACTTCTTCTTTTACTCTTACGTAACTTCTACTAGCTTTACTCTTGTCCCCAATTTTCACTCCTCCTTTTAGTTTCAATCTACAGCTTGTAAATAACCTTTATCTTACCGACTTCCTTTGTTTTTTTCCCTTCCTATCTCATTTTCTCATCTTTTTTAAACAATTTTCCCCTATCCTTGCATTCCTCCCCTATTCTTTTCTGTTATACGTTTCTGCCCTATTATGCTCTCCATCTGTCTGTTATACTACTTATCTTTCATTCTGGATGTTCGGTTCCTTTGGAGATTTTTTGGTGAAGGCAAACTTAATAAACGTGCTTTTTTTATTCAATCAGAAACAGACGGCTTCCCAAAAGTTCGTCCAGACAGTCTTGCTGTCCTATTGCCAGGTGGCTTTGTTATTGACGGATCTTTACAATTGATAAAAGAGGTTAACGGACATGATTGGTTTGTACGCTGGCCACAGAAGCATCGGTGCTATATCGTTTTTATACAGTTGTCAAGCGGAATATATTATTTTGGACAAGTCAATACTTTAGCTGAATTTCCTCATGGGCATAATCCTCATAATCCTGATGATGTTGGCCTAAGGTACGCTGAAATCCTTGCGAATGGTTTTCACTTGTCAGCTCGAAATTTCTATAAATATGGGCGAGCACCACCTGGTGGTTATGACACGTTCGGAGGTAATTTCCCACCTGCTGGACACATTGCTATAACGATGCCAGATGGTGATATCTATAGATCTGAGTTGGAAGACTTCAAGCTCGAACACAGGCCAACTTGAAAATATCGCAGAGGATATTAGATACAATTGCTCAGAATACAATTGAGCAGGATGAAGAGGAGTTGCAGCGGGAGGAGAAGGAGGATGTTGTACTTAAATGATCAAAAAGATAAAAAAGCCTTCTTATCAGTTGGAAGCCTTACAGAGTGGAACAGGTGGCAGTCATTTATTGTGATGATGTTGATACAAACAGATTGAAGAATAATATTTCAGTTCCATCACAATTTGTCAAGAAAAATGAAGATTAATAACGGAATTTCGCTCTTCAGACTTGTGTGCTTTCCTCACATTAGAGGCAAGCGCAAAATAGAAGTGGAGTAATATTTTTCGTATCCTCATTTATATCCTCCTTTCCTAAAAAAATCTGACCTTCTTCTTCCCCTCGTTCCCTCATATATATTTTCCTACCATTACTCTTCTTCTCTCTGTATTAACACACTCTACATCTATCATATACCCCCTCCTCTGAATACATCATTGGTCCATATTTTAAAACCAGCCATGGCAGGATATAAAACAACCACATTTACTTTCTTCAGTCTTTTTGGGACCTATTTTTCCTTTTCTCCATACGTGTCCCTTTTTTATCTTTCATATCATCACATTATATTCATTTGGTTTTGTGCATGTCTTTCTCCCTGATTCTAATTTTGCCCTATTTCTTCAATTCTTCTCGTGATAGAATTAATGCATTGCAAAAAGGTTGAAATCGGGGACAACTTCTTCATACTTCTCACGACAGCCAAAAATTACCCCCTATTTTATCTGCTACCTTCATTCTCTTTTTCGTATCCCAGGAGATCTGTGAAACCCCAATAAGTAGGTTGGATGAATACAATATGTCTCCTGAACGTTTACCTTTTCCTCGTACCTCTACACTATTTCCTCACATCCGAACACTACCTTAGTGGAAGGGCGAACCCATGCCTAGGGCGAGTTCTGAACCACCAAGAACACTCACTCCAAATACTTAGAATAACCTTTTTCTCTAAAGGTACCGGCATCTCGTACCCGCAGTAAGCAATAGTGAGCCAAAAGCTCATGCCTTAACTCCCACGACCAACTGACCACTTTCTCATGATCTTTACCCTCTTTCTCTTTGCCTTCTAACATTATACAAATCGTCCTAATAAAATGCTCTATTCTATTCTCTTTTTTCCATGGTTACTTTTTGTACCTTTCTTTCTACCTCAGCCTGCTCCGTATCTCGCTCCGTATCTGCTTCAAATCTCTGTTGTCTATCTTCTCTTTATGGTTACACAATTAGTATTTATTTCTTTCTCCTATATTCCTCTTGCCTTCCCTTTCATTTTTCCTACTCTTCTCAAACTTTTCTCATCCAATCTACTCTTATTTGTTTCTACCACCTCCTTCACTAGCTGTCCCTTCTGCTCTGCCTTCTAATGATCTTTCTACTCGTTTGGCTCGTTCTCAATCTTAACTGCTTTCACACTTCCACTCTTTTAAATCAGTATCATATTAGAGAGATTTTATTTAAACTATCTCTTGTTACCACTTGAGTAATCATTATCTGACGTTAATCACCCATGCGTGACAAAATTCATGATAATCCTTTCCCCTCGGCTCCTAATATTTAGAGTTATCTTGTTATACTTTTCACTCAGATACACACTCTTTTTTTCATTTTTTGTTACGCTACATGATTTCCATTTATCCTTGAATTCCTTCCCTATTCTCTTCTGTTATACGTTTCTGTCCTGTTATGCTTTCAATCTGTCTGTTATATTGCTTATCTCTCATTCTGGATGTTCGATTTCTTTTGAATTTTCTCGATGTAGACAAATTTTATCAATATACATTTTTCGTCATCCAATCAGAAACAAGCGGCTTTCCAAAAGTTCGTCCAGACAGTCTTACTGTCCTATTGCCAGTTGGCTTCGTTATTGAAGGATCTTTACAAGTAATGATAGCAGTTAACGGACCTGATTGGTTTGCACGCTGGCCACAGAAGCATTGGTGCTATATCGTTTTTATACAGTTGTCAAGCGGAATATATTGTTTTGGACAAGTCAATACTTTAGCTGAATTTCCTCATGGGCATAATCCTTATAATCCTGATGATGTTGGTCTAAGGTACGCTGAAATACTTGCGAATGGTTTTCACTTGTCAGCTCGAAATTTCTATAAATACGGGCAAGCACCACCTGGTGGGTATGACACTTACGGAGGTGATTTCCCACCTGCTACACACATTGCTATAACAATGCCAGCTGACGATATCTATAGATCCGAGTTGGAATACTTCAAGCCAGAACACAGGCCAACCTAAGGATAGTGCTGAGGATATCAGATACAATCGATCAGAATATGATTGACGAAGTAGGTGTTGAGGAGAAGAAGGAAAAGAGTGATGGCCATAACGATAAGGAGGAGAAGGAGGATGATTACGAAGAGTAGGATGGCAATGAGAAGAAGGATGAGGAAGACGATGTAAAGAGGGTGATGTTGGATAGAATGAAGAGAAGGGGGAGGGGGAGGAGGAGGAGGAGGAGGAGGAGGAGGAATAGCGAGGATGATGCGGAGGACAAGATCGAAGACAAGGGGAAAAGAAGGAGGATAGATTTGGACGTGAAGATAAAGCGGGAGGAACATAAGGTATTTAAATGAGGCGGAAAAGGCTAAAAAATGTTGATTTTGCTCGGATATCCAAAAAAAATATTATAATTCACTTCTTTTATTATTTCCCGAATCTTCTCCTTCGGTTCCAAATACACGGTGGTAAACTTGTCTAGTTCTGAAAAAAAACCTTGATGTCTATTGTGTTTTTTTCCATTATTCCTCAAATAGGCAAATATGAATGCTTGTGCCCTCGTCTCCTTCTCCTACAGACCTATCCCACTTCTACGTCTCTCCAAAAAATGCAAAATCTTCTCTCATCTAATGCTCTAATGCTCTTATCTTTCTTCTCTCATTCTTCATCTTACTTATCAATTCTAGTTGTTTTCCTTCTCACTTTTAATGCGTATTCTTGATCTTTCTCACTCTTTACCATCCTTCGTCGGATTGCGATGCTTGATCCCAGGACTTCCCTTCATCTTTTTCCACTTGGTCTAGCCCTCATCTCTCCCTCTGTCTACTCCTTCTATTGACCCCCTATATCCATATATAATATCAACTTCCTCCTCTCAATGGATATACGTTCAGAAGGATGAGAAAATAAATGAAGAGAAGAAGAAGAAGTGGGGGTAAAAGAAGAAAAAAAGGAAAAGAAGAAGGGAAAAGTGAAGGAGAAAAAAAAGTAATTAGAAGAAAATGCGGAGTATAATTCTTTGGTGTTTGTTGTAATATGTGAATGTTCCAGAAAACATTAATCTACTCATATCTTATTTTGATACCTGTAACGCCATCTTTTGTCTAATTATGATTTTGTGCGTGCGAATAGATGTGCGCGCGAAGGTATTAGGCCGCGCAAGAGTCACAGTTAGCTTGGGCACATGTGTGCACATTATCATTGCAGTTCTTCCATATTCATTAATTTATCTTATATTAATAAATAAGTTATCTTATCTAATTATTACAAAATCAGTGCAGTTTATTTTCTTCAACAATCCACATCGAAAATCTAACAGTTTGTGTTTGGAAAAGATAAAGGTGTACACAGGAATTGATGGAGAAAACAGGATGAATAGGGTAGTAGACTAGTGTAATTGGATAAGAATGAGTATGTTATAGAACGATTTAGGACATGAGAAGGAACTCACTAAAATAAGGCACCCCGAAACGTGAAAGGCGAGGGGACTCAAGCTAATAAAGCACTCCGAACAGTGAGTGGCAAGGATACTCACTTTTTATTAGGCATCCCAAAACGGGAAATGCGAGTTGGACTCACGCTAATAAAGCACCCCGAATAGTGAGTGGCAAGGGGACTGACTTTGATAAGCCACCAGAAACGTGAGAGGCGAGGAGACTCACGCTAATAAAGCACTCCAAATACTGAATGACGAAGAGACTTACTTAGATTAGGCACCCTGAAACCTGAAAGGCGATGGGACTCGTGATAACAAAGCAACCCGAATAGTGAGTGACAAGGGGGCTCACTCTAATTAGGCACCAGAAACGTGAGAGGCAAGGGGACTCCTACTAAAGCACCCCGAATAGTAGGTAGCAAGGGGACTCACTCTAAGCGAGCACCCCAAAACGTGAGAGGCGAGGGGAACTCACGCTGATAGAGCACTCCGAATAGTAAGTGGCAAGGATACTCACTTTAATTAAGCACTCCCAAACGTGAGATGTGAGTTGGTCTCACACTAATAAAGCACCCCGAATAGTAAGTGGCAAGGGGACTCACTTTGATATGCCACCAGAAACGTGAGAAGCAAGAAGACTCACGCTGATAAAGCACGCCAAATACTGAGAGACAAAGGGACTCACTTAAATGAAGCACCCTAAAACGTGAGATGCGAGATGGACTCACGCTAATAAAGCACCCCGAATAGTGAGTGGCCAGGGGACTCACTGTAATTAAGCACCCCGAAACGTGAGAGTTCAGAACCCCTCAAACCGTGAGTACAGGATTTTAGACATTTTATTTTCAGGTTGGGTGTGACAATTAACGGCTGAAGGGTCATGACTGCGTGTAAAAAATTTGTTATTTATACACCTATCGAACTTTGTTTACAATTCGGTTTAAGTGGCAAAAAGCACCTTAACCATGTTTCACCGGCTATAGGGTTTGATCCGCCGTCTTGGAAAGAAAAATGTCTTTTGACTATGGATTTTTATTTACCGACCATGTAAAATTTAGATTACCAAAATTCGAAGAGAAAAAAGTGAGCACAAAACGCTTTGCCCCAAGGAATTAACGTGAATGCCAATTGCATTGTGCAGATAAATATCAAAAATTAAATGGCCGTATGTTTGCGGAAAAAATTGATTGTGGCCGCTTAATGTCTGATTTTGAAGAGCAATGGTAATACTAACGGATGCTCATTGTGAGATAGACCGGAAATTGTGTAGGCACTGTACATTCTTTTACAATACTTTGAACCCAACTCTTGAAATGACTCACTGGTAAAATGCAATCTTATAACTTGTAACATCTCAACTTAATTCTCCCTACGTTTCTTTTCTGATCTTTCGTTCCTAATTCTTTAATACTATTTCTTCCATTTCTTGTTTCTTAGAGGGCTATCTAGCCCTAGAAACTTCTACGTAATAAATACAAATACAAATACATAAGCTCAAAATTAGCGGAAAACACCATTTTTTCTGTACATAACCTCAAATATCTGAAAATCCTGATGTGATTTAATACTGCTGACCCTGGATTCGGATTTTACGCAAAAAATCGCTCTAGAAATGACTTCTTGCTCCCCAGCAACAAAACCTCGCAGACCTGTTTAATCTGTGGACGTTCCAGAAGACGAGCCTTGGAACAGAAGAATTGTTTGTGTTTATGGCAGGGATCTGAGTGGACTTTTATTCACCGGATTCTGGTCGCTACTTTGAAGATTCATTATCATTCTCCAAGTCAATGTGAATTGTTGGTTTTGTCGATTGACTCGGTTTTGTCGATTGACTCGGTTTTGTATTGTTAGGCATGAAATCGTTACTTTAACTTTGCAGAAAGCTGGTCGCTCGTCTGGTTTGTGAGCTGTTCCGGAGGTCCCGGCAGAAGTAAGTATCAAGTCGTTTATTGACGGAATTCGGATCAGGTTTCTTGGAGGAATGCTTCTTGAAGAGCCGGCCTTTACTCTTTCCGGGAGTTCTATGTTCCTTGAGAGGTGTTTCTATGGCATCTTCGAAAGCATGTTGGTCGTTGTCAGCCACGCTTCTCTGAATGAGAGTGTACATTTCTTCCTATTGAATTGGTTTGCCATTCACTAATAATTTGTTTTTTCTCGTATGTGCTTGATAGCTGGAATCCTTGATCTTTCGCACATTATCAAGTAAAATTTTCCTCTCTCATCTCTCTCTTCCCTGGTGCGATCGTTAGCGATGGAGAGATCCAAATTCCGTAAGATGAATCCGATGATGAAAGGGCGTCCATTCCACTGCTTTTCGAGTCAAAACCCAGAGCCTTTTGTGTATTTCAACGAATTCGGAGGAAATGGTTTTACTACTATCCTTCAGGATTTGAACATCCTTGAGCAATCAAAACACGTTCGCACGCAACCGAGGCAAGAACTGATCTCTTACAATTTTAGTACTACTTATTTTTTTCATATCTCGCATGGTTTTTCTGAAAAATGAAATTAATCATTTTTAGTAACATTTTTACGATTCAAACAAAAAGTATGCATCAAGAATTATCAAGAACACAGAATACAGACTTCAGACACGCAGACAAACAGATGAATAGGCGGGCAGACACCTCCGTAAAAACCATTTTTTCTGAATCAGAGGGTCTCAAAACGTAGATTTCATTAAATCCGCGAAAGTCAATCTTCGTATAAAACCAATACCTTCTCATTCAGAATGATAATGTAAAAATGGCACTTATAGATTTTGAAAAGGCGGTTGATTTATAGACTTAAGGAAAATTCATCTTAAAAATTAATCCATAAAATTCAAATGCATCTTTTTCGACTGAAAATAAATTATTCTTTTTTGTTTCAAAGTTATACTTTTCCAATAAGAAGGAATCTTGGTTGATTGGAAATTTAACTATCCTTTTAAAAATTCGTATTTTTTCCTGAAAGATAAATAATTTCATCTTCGTTTTTCTTCTAGCGTTCGTTTCTACTTCCCCCCTTTTACATGATGTCCTCCATCATCATTTTCTTTACGTTTTTAGATTTCTTCCGCTAATCACACTCTTCTACCCCTTCATGTTAACTATTAGGAAATATTTTTCTGTCAATAAATCAGTTAACCATGTAAGCGGATTCGCTCTTCTTATCCTCTTTTCCTATTCAATCCAATACATGTCTCTTACTTTCTCCAACAAACATCAATAATGTTTTCTCTTTGTGTTAGGCCCCTAGTCTTAAGAATTCCTGTTATTATACCCCCCCTCTCTCTTTCTCTCTCTCTCTCTCACTCTCTCTTCCTCTTTCCTCCTGTTTTTCAACGATGACGAAAGCAAGAAACGACAAAGAAGAATATGATGACAAAGAGAAGAAGGATGATGATGGGGAAAGGACAACAAGAATATTGCCGGAAAAAGCAGGACGACACTGACGAATAGGAGAGGGAAGAGGAGGAACATGAGGAGCAGGAGCTTATTCCTGAGTAATAGGAGCACGAGTAGGAGGAGCAGATGAGGAAGGAAGAAAATTAGGAGAAGGAGGAGGATGAGAAGTAGAAAAAAGAGGAGGAGGGAAATGATGATAGAGGGATGGGGTAAAGAGGAATGAAGGAAAATAAGCGAACGATGATGACAAGGGAAATGGAGACGGCTTGAAGGACCTTGGTAATAAGAATACATAAAATATGCGAAATAAAGAGATCGAGGAAATACGATTCTCATTGTTTTACTTGAACGATTAGAGAGATGATAAAAGCCTGCTTATCAGTTGGAAGCCACGAAATGTGGAACAGGTGGCAGTCATTCATCGCGTTATTGTTGAACGAAACAAATTAAAAAATAATATTCCAGTTCCGTCACAATTTGTTGAGAAAAATGAAGATTATCACCGGAATTTTATTCTTTAGACTCATGTGCTTTCTTTACATCAAAGGCAAGCTTAAAATAGGAGTAAAATAATTTTTTTTTATATCCTTCCCCCCCCCCCCAGAAAAAATCTGCCCTCCTTTTTCCCTTTGTTTCCCAATGTAAATCTGCTTACCATTGCTCTTCTTCTCTCTATATCACTATCATTTTAGCTCTATCAAATTCTTGTGTCGTCTGCTTCGCTATATTTCTTCTCTCGTTACATAACAAAGTCTTTTCCAGATTTTTCTGTTCTCCATATGTGTCCCATTACTCCTCTTGCTTCTTTTATTCTTCTTGTGATTTGAGCTTTCTGAACCTCCTCTTTTTGTGAGCCTCATTATATTTGTTTTCTCTACATCTAGGTTAAATATTTCTACATCAATCCTGTAATCAAGCCTCCGTTTTCTATCTCTGCTATCATCACATGATATTCCTCTATCTGTGCGCATGCCTCCTTCTCTCATTCTAATTTTGTCCTATTTCTTAATTTTTTCTTATGATAAAATTCATTTATCACAAGAAAGTTGAAATGATGAACAACTTCGCCTTGCTTCTCTCAAGAGCCTTCTCTCTTATATGCTACCTATACTCTCTCTTTCATTCCCAGAAGATCTGGAAACCTCTATAAGTGGGTCGTATGATTCAATGTGTCTTCTGAAGGTTCACATTTCCCTCGTACTTTTCGACTATTTCTTCACACCCTCTACCACTACGTTAGTAGTAGGAAGAACTCGTTCTTAAGGTGAGTTCCGAACCACCAAGATCACATGCTTCAAATACTTAGGATAACCTTTTTTTCTGGAGGTACTTGCTCCGCGACTTTCCGAAGACGAAAATTCTTTTGCTAGGGCAAATATTCACCGCATGAGCCGCCAAAGCTCTCACAAAGTTCGCGGCATCACCTGCGGCTTAAATCATCAATGTATGAACAAATTCACCACCATCCTTTCCTAGTGGCTCATGATCTTCAGAGTTCATCTTGTTACACTCCTCACTCAGATATACTCTCTCTTTCTCCTTTTTTGTTGCTTGCTAGACTCCTCCTACTATCAGAATGACTTCTTCTTTTACTCTCACGTAACTTCTTCTACTAGCTTTACTTTTGTCCTCAATTTTTACTCTCCCTTGTAGTTTCAATCTACAGCTTGTAAATAACCCTTATTTTACCGACTTCCTTTGTCTTTTCCCCTCCCTATCTCATTTTCTCATCTTTTTTACACAATTTTCCCCTATCCTTGCATTCCTTCCCTATTCTTTTCTCTTATGCGTTTCTGCCCTATTATGCTCTCCATCTGTCTGTTATACTGCTTATCTTCCATGCTGGATGTTCGGTGCCTTTGGAGATTTTTTGGTGTAGGCAAACTTAACGAACGTACTTTTTTTTTATCCAATCAGAAACAGACGGCTTCCCAAAAGTTCGTCCAGACAGTCTTGCTGTCTTATTGCAAGGTGGCTTTGTTATTGACGGATCTTTACAATTGATAAAAGAGGTTAACGGACATGATTGGTTCGGATGCTTGCAACAGGAGCCTCAGGGCTCTATGGTTTTCATGCGATTGCTAAGCGGAATACTTTATTATGGAAAAGTCAATGCTTTAGCTGAGCTTCCCGCTAGGCATCATCCACGTGATCCTGATGATGTTCGTCCAGGGTACGCTGAAATGCTTGCGGATGTTTATCACGTGTCAGCTCGAGATTTCTATAAACACGAGTGAGCACCACCTAATGGTTATGACACTTTCGGAGATAATTTCCCACCTACTAGACACACTGCTATAACAATGCCAGATGGTAATATCTATGGATCCGAGTTGGAAGACTTCAAGCTCGAACACAGACCAACGTGAAGATATCGCAGAGGATATCAGATACAATTGCCTAAAATACAATTGAGCAGGATGAGGAGGAGTTGCAGGAGGAGGAGAAGGAGGATGGCAAGGGGAGGGACGATGAAGAGGACGACGTGAAGAGGATGACGCTGAATAGAATGGAGAGAAGGTGAAGGATGAGGAGGACGTGAAGAGGGAGGAGAAGGAGGAGGAAAAAGAAGAGCAGGAGGGCGACGACAAGTAAAATTGGTTGAAGACAAAAGAGACAAGGAGACAGATGATGACAAGGAGAAGGATGACGATGAGAAGGCGGGAGGCGCTGTCAAGAACTTGAAGGAAGACCACGAGAGAAAATAGTGGAAATACGAGAACGAGAACGAGGAAGATAAGAAGAAGCACGATGAAGAGAAGGAGTACAGCAGAGGAGAGAAAGAGAAGGACTTGAAGGATGATGACCAAGTCAAAAAAAACAAGTTGGATGATGACGAGGGGGAATATCAAGGCTGATGTGGAGGAGAAGATCGATGACGAGGGAAAAAGAATAGATCTAGATTTGAAGGTGAAGATGAAACGGGTGGCACGTGAGGTATATAAATGAGGTAGAGAAGGCTAAGAAATGTTGATTCCGCTCAGATATCATGATCATATATGCGAGCTGTGAAACATTTTTTATTTCCAATTTGGATATATAAATTATTTTCCTACGAGGATCTATTTTATGTGATAGAGACGCCCTCGCCTCTTAGATCATACAGGATTTTGGGATAAGATATCAATCCAAACAAAAGATAATGATACACTCCTTGTATTACTTCCCGAATCTTCTCCACCGGTTCCAAATACACATTGGTGAACTTGTCTAGTTCTGGAAAAATACCATTGATGTTATGTTTTATGTTTTCTTCCCTTATTTCTCATATAGGCAAATGTGCATGTTTGTACCGTCCTCTCCTTCTTCTACACTCCTATGCCACATCTACATCACTCTGAAAAATGCAACCTCTCCACTCATCCAATACACCAATGCTCTTACTTTTGTTCTCTCATTATAAATATTACCAATCAATTCCAGTTGTTCTTCTTCTCACTTTCAATGCGTATTCTTGCTCTTTCTCACTCTTCACCATCCAGTATCGGTTGGTGATCCTTAATCCTAGAATTTTCCTCATGTTTTTCCACTCGGCCTCACCCTCATCTCTTTCTCTGTCTACCTTACTATTCACCCCCTTTATCCATGCCTTATTCAAACATTAATTGCATTATTTTCTTTCGATTTTACATGGACCACCTAATATTTCGTCTCTTTGTCTACAATCCCTCCAAGCGCAATCCTATTCTCGCATTCCTGCTTTTCTTTCCCTTTTCTAAGGTATTTGAAAGTAATTTAAGATTTTTCATAATTCTGGATCAGCATTTCCTCTTCTCCTATGCATTTCTTAGGCATGTAACACAGGTAGCTCTTTCACATCTTCATGATAGAACTCAGTATTTCCTTATTTAAACTCCCTGCCTTTTGGGTCACTAAGATTGCCCGAAACCGAATAATTTCCAGCTCAATCTTCTTAAATTCTAGATCTCTCCTCCTTCTCCTCCATCGAAGTGGCGTAGAAGCGTTGAAAGAGATTTCTGCATGTTTTTCAATTGTGGTTAGGGGACAGTTCTGAGAGAAGAACTGATCAACAAAGGAGAGAAGAATGGGTAAGAGAATATGGAAGTATGAGAAATAATTGATCAGGTGATACAATATACGCAAAAGTGCGTTAGAAAGGCTAGATTGATGGGTAACGAAGGAGGGAAATGAAGCACACAACTAGACTGATTTAAAAAAACAAATTCAATGAGAGAAGGAGGAAGAGCAAGTCAAGGAAGGCTGAAAAAAGAGGCAGATCAGAAGAAGGTTCAAAAATAGAAGTTCAACGAAATTAAATATATCTGTGGAGAGGCTAGATAGAAAGAGAAAATGCAAAAAGGAAACAAAGAGGAGGATGCTGATCACGAGCTCAAGATATAGGAGCTTGAGGATGAGAAGACGAATGGCTGGGAAGGAAAAAGGAGGAGTGAAAGACGAGAAAGAATCTTCCAAAATTCAAGAGATATACGATCAAGACTTAGAAGATTAGGAAAAGGAAGAAAAAGGAGATGGATCCTTATTTATGAGGGAAAAGGTGAGAAGATAAATGAGTAGGATGTAAAAAAGAGGAGGTATGTAAATGTGATACCTAACAGAAGAAGTAGAAAGAGAAGTATGGAATAGGTAATGAATGTCTAGACAGACTCCAGTTAAATAATATCTCATTCATCTAAAGATTCGATCTTTCTCTAAAATATCTCGCCTCTGAGTTCAATATCACTTCCCACCTATCAATAAAAATACGTGCAGAAGGATAAGAAAATGGTTAAAGAAAAGAAGGAGAAGAAGTGGGTGTAAAAGAAGAAAAAAGGAGAAGAAAGAGAGGAAAGGGGATGAGAAGGTGAAGGCAAGAGACAATTAGGAGAAATGCGGACTATAAGGATTTAGCATTTCAATACGTTGTTATGGTTTTCGACCAGGTTGAAGGTTAGACAATGATGGTAGGCTTTGTTTTCAGTTTTCTCTTGTCCATGCATTAGTAAAAACGTTTTACGCACTACGTTTCGCCCTCCTAATGTAGGGCCTCATCAGGTATCAATAACTACAATCTTGAGTTTCTTGACGCCGGAAACGTCAACCATAATTACATTGCTTAACACTTTTACGGAACTTAAATTCCTACATATGTAAGAAATTAAAAATAATAAATTCAAATGAAGAAATGGTTTTACTCAAAAACTAATAACATGTCTCAACCTTATATTTTCTATTACATTTATATATGCAATGCTCAAATTTTGAATATGTGTTCTTTTGTTAACCAGATTGCTATTTTTAACGATTTGAAACATTTCTTTGAATATCCTTTTTCTGTAATTCTTTTCTGTCCTTAAAGTTTCAGAGTTTTTAAAATCAAAATTGTGACCAAGACCATGTGAATGTTCGACGAGAGCCGTTTTTCTATTATCTCTTTTGCAATCATATGCGTGTTCTCTGATTCTTATATTGATAGGTCTTTCAGATTGGCCAATGTAGCATCCCTTGCAATTTTTGCATCCTAAACAGTAAACAGAGTGCGATCTCTGTTCCTTGTTTATATGGTCCTTCAGTTTTTGAAAACTGAATTAATCAATCCCTTTTTTCCGATTCCTTATAACCTTGAGGGCTTTCTGCTCCTTACTTACAATCTTTGTAAAATTCTCTCATTCTCCTCTTCATCAAGCTTATTCTATTGCCTTCCTTCTGCTTTCCTTCACCTCTCCGTAATGCTTCTTTGGTAACTCATTCCTCTTTCTCTACCTGTGTTTCTCCTCAAATTATCACGTCCTTCTTCTCGCCTTCGTCCTTAACTTATCTCATCTAGTTCATTTTCTTACCATATAATCCGGCGTGATCTGTTCCTCCCCTATTTTCAAAATAATATATCTCTCGTTCATTTTCTCTATCTCCTCTTTATACATCAACCCCCTCCAATCCCCTCCCCATTTACCCTTTCCCATGATTGATACTAAAAAGAACTTATTTCCTCTTCTGGCAAGGCTTCCTATCTCCATACCCTGTTGTACGTTATTCGCGCCTACTCCTCAATTTATTTCTCTTATATTCCTAAACTACATCGGAGATTCTATCTATACTTGCTGCCTTTTCCTCTTTTGTTGACCTTATCACCGCTTTTAATTCTTCACTTGTGATATCTTCTTCTTTGTCCTTCTCCCCTTACCACCTTCCTCCCTCTACTTCAAACTTTCAATCCTCCTCCGCTCTCCTTCTACCACATACTGCATCATACGAACTGCGGAAATTATTCATATCATATTTTTTTAATTTAATGTAAGGAATAAGTATCGCTCAAATTTAAAGAAGTTCCCAAGGTATAAACAACAGGAAGCAATACTTGGTTTGTTACTTTTGATGTGAAGAAAAGGAACCTAACTTTGAAAATCTTCTCTAGTTTCCGGAATAAGAGTAAAAACGGCCGAGCATATTCTATAGATATAT
>WSXT02203757.1:0-13075 GCA_011762715.2 Neuroterus valhalla | reverse complement strand
GGGGGGGGGGGGGCTGGCTACGCGCCTGGATATAACATTAAGGTTTTATTGACTACGGGATTACCTTGTGCCGCCCTCTGATGACTCGAAGAAGGCACTTTGGCAGGAGGCTTTTGTACATCATTACATAGGGTCATAATAAATACTATCGATATAATTTTATTAAAAAGTAGTTCTCCTTTAAAGAGTGAATTTAGAAATACATATTTATACAGCAGTTCATATTTTATAAAAATCAAGGTATGTAAGAATACAAAAAAGGCACTACGTCGTATTTAACATCGGTTTCGAGGTTAGGATTTCACAAATTCATCGTACAAATTAGTTTTTATTAGTATATAAGTTATATTTACATTCATATTGCAAATTTATGACTGAGTAATTATATTCATATATACACAGCTAAATGCAGTCTATGTAATACCAAATACAAATGAAAATATTCGTAGCGATGAAAATTATTTTGAAGACCGGATTTGAAACAATAAAGCATACTATTGAATTCGAAACCTGAAAATAATACTCTAATTTTCAACAAAAAATATCGTTTTTTCACAAAAATTGGAGCAGTTAAGCTTACAATTAAAAAAATCATTTTACGATAACAAAAAGAAACAACAGATTTCCAACAAAACAGTTCATTTTTTAACCAATATGATGAATGCTCAAATAACATTATCAATCTCCAACAAGAACAGTGAAATATAAAAACAAGAAGATTAATTTTCAACTAAAATGATAAATATCCAACTGAAGCACTTCAATTTTTAACCATGAAGGTGAGTATTCAAATAAGGAGAAGAATTGTCAAATAGAGAGATAATTTACTTCGAAAAGAAAAAATGTTTCAACAAAATAGTTCAATTTCAAAGTGAAAGAATACTTATTTTCAACCAAAAATGGAACAGTAACATTTTTAGTATAAAAATCCAATTTTAAATCAAGCATAAGTGTTTGACACAAAAAAACAGAATCTGCAACTAAAGGAGTTGAGTTTTTGAACAGATAAATTAACTTTTACTAGAAAAGATAAATTTTCAACGAAAATTAAGTGTCTTAAATTTTAGATTGGAAAAAATGGATGTTCAAGTAAAAGAATAGATTTTTAACTGAAACTATGGAATTTTCAATTGGAATAAGTTAAATTTTCAGTTAGAAAAAATTAATTGAAAGAAAAAAAAATTTCCAACAAAATAACAGATAAATCGAATAATTACATTTATATTTTAAATGATGAAGGGTCAAATGAAATTTTAAATCTTTAACTGAAGTAGTTGAATTGTAAACCAGATATTTTTTTTCAACCAGAAAATACAATTTTCCAACAGAAACGGTTGAAACTTGAACCACAAAGAAAATTCAAACCAAAATAGAATAGTGACATTTTTGGCTTGAAAAATTGATTTTAAACCCAACATAAGAGTTTTTAACCGGATGAATGTTCGACTTAAATAAAAATGTTTGATTGTATAACTCGAATTGTTAACCGTCAAGAAGAATTTTTGAAGAAGAATAGCAATTTCCGAAGAAAAAGATAATTTTGTACAAAAAATCGGTTTTACAACAAAATATGTGAAGTTTCAACGCAATAAGAGAATTTTCAATTCAAAACGACAAATTTTATCCGAAACGTTGAATTTTGAACTAGAAAAGATCTTCTTTCCACTAAAAATGAAATAATTTAATCTTCAGTGGAATTAATTGATTTTCAACCAATAATGACGAATCTTCAAATGAATAGATGTATTTTAAGCAAAATTATGCATTTTTGACCATGAAGAGTAATATTCTACAAAAAATGCAAATTTTCCACAGAGTACATAAATTCTCAAAGAATTAGTTCGATTTTCAAATTCAAAAATCAATGTTCGACTAAATACAAGTTCAATTGATATTAAAATAATTAGTATCAATTATTGAACAATACACCTCTATAACTGTCAGTCATTTGAGTAAGGTTATGTTGCGCTCTTCATTTTTTGTGTGTCTTACAATGCAATTAAACGTAAAAGTTTCCTGCTTTATTGCATACTTTAGCCACCCCGAGCGCTTCGATAGTTTCGCTGTCCCCCTCCATCCACCGTCCCATAGCGAATATCTTTATCGGCTCTCGGCAATTACAGCTGCTCAGAACGAAGACCGAATTCATATATCCGAGAGTGCTGGGATTTGACGTTTTCAGCATCCAGAACTATGATGGAACTTTTAACCTCTTTAGAGGCAGATACTGCTGAACTAAGAAGGAAGTCAAGCAAGTCAAAAAAAGTATGTCTAAACTGGAAACTGAATTTGAATTGATCATTTATAAGTCACCATTGCTGAAGGCCAGATGTGATAAAATGGAAAAGAAGCAATTTAGCTCTACCTGCGGAGGTGTCTCCCGTGAGGTGTAAAATGGCCTTCCTTTAATGAAGTGTTATTGCCAATAACTTTATTGTGCACGAACTTCCGGACATTCCGGGAAATAAGAAAGATTTCTCAAGCTGTCTTGTTCGTACTTTCCAGAGCTAGATATTTCAATATCGGCAAAGAATATTTCAGATGCCCACCGGTTGGGTAAGGTCAAGGTGAGCACCTTGTTTTGGTTGAGTTGTGCTGTCGTCTCTATGAGCAGTTGATTATCGATGAAAGAGGAGAACTTGTAGAGGAAGACATTAGTATCAGCTATGACCCATCGCTCAGTAAGCGCGAAGAGAGAAAAAAGCTGTGGAAAGCTAAGGAAAAGCTACAGGCCCTGGCTTCCGTATCATCTTCTGGAACGTCCATGGATTATTATCTAAGTTCTCGCAGCTTGCTTCTTCGGTCTCCGATGCTTATATGATATGCCCCGTTGAGACCTCGTTGAGGGCATATACTGAGCAACTGTTAATCTCGCCAAATGCTTCTTGTCCTAGCGAGGATGTGGAGTTTCTGAACAAGAATCTCACATCTGCTATTTCAGAGGTTGCAGATAGCTTAAGCCTAGTTCCCAAGCCATTTGGCGAGTCCAATCTCCAGAAGAAGGAATTTCGAATGTGGTCTATTGAATACTCTTGCAGCTTGCAGCAACGCTAGAGCCTTTTTTGGCAACAAGAATTCCAATCGATTATCTGTTTGATGTAATTTTACTAGCCCACGCGGAAGATATAGTGATCCTCGCCAACTCTCAAGCTGATTTCAAATGAAAATCAATCTGATCGAGGAATATCGTAGAAAAAATTTCTTTTAAGTGAATGAATCTGAATCGAAAATCGGAATTTCTCATAAAAAATGTCCGCAGAGTTATAGTTTCTTCTTCTCTGGGATTCAGCTTGGAGTAGTTAAAGAGTTTCTCTTCCTAGGTAACGTATTTTGGAGTTTAGGTCTCTTCTTTAAAGAGGTTGCCGAGAAAATGATTTCAGCAAAAGTTGCTATGGGTGCAGTTCTGGGAATTTTTTATTCTGCGAAATCCGATGTTTCGTGCAATAAAATCATGCTTTTTCGGAGTCTAACGCCGAGTGTATTATATTATGGTGTCGCAGTTTGGGGTTTAAGATGTACTAAAATTATCGAGAAGCTTCAACCGAGCTTCTTCAAAAGAGTTCTGAATCTTCCTTATTATATAACGTATTATGCTGAACGACTCGGAACTGAAAGATTACAATTGGCATATGATGTTTTTGAATTAGCACTCAATTGGGTAGAGAAGCTGTTGAAAATGGAGGACCAAAGATAGTTTTGTTAAATTTGTAAAACATGACGCCAACAAGTCATGGGCAAGAAATTTGTTGTCGATTCCCGAAAAAGAGAGTCAATTGGTGGGAGAATGTTAAACTGAGCATTTGTTTATAAGAAGAACTAAGCAAATGATTTTAATTTTTCTAAATACTTAATTAATTTCTCTCATATTCAATAAAAATGTGATTTTGAACAACTAATAATTCCAAGTAATCAAAATTATAAAAACGACACTTCTTCACTAATTCATTCATAACGTTGCCAATCTTTTTTTCATTTCTAAACTTTTTACGCCAAAATCCGAAGTTTTTATTCTGAAGTCGCTGTCCTTTTACAATGTTTCGTGACATTTATTACTGTTACATATATTTATTGTTTATATATTTATAGTTTTTCACATTATTTATTTATTCGTTATATTTTTTGATGAGAAAATTGACTACTTCAGCTGATAAATACTCTAATTCCATACAATGGTAAAATTTAATTCGTACACCCTATGTATTGTGTATAGCACATTTCAAACGTTCCCAAGGGTATATTCGAACGTCACAGAATAAATTACTCTCATTTCGAATGAGTATCTTTTCGGCATGGCATGTGGCACGTAGAGAATCATGGATTTGTGGGTTGTAGCGCGGGTGAATACTCCAAGGCGGTTGTAGAAAAAGCGCATTTATTTCTACGGGGGCAGCTCGGGGCAGTTTTTTTTGAAGGAATCAAAAAAGTGGATACTTTTTGGCTATCAAAACGGAAAATCCTGATGCGCGCACTCGCAGGCAAAAAAAGAATCCACGGCGTATATTCATGAATCATATGGAAAAAAAATTTTGGACGTGCACATTTCAATCCCAATATCATTAACATACTTGTTCGAGATACAAATCGAGAAGCAAGCTACAATTTAACGTACCTTCAGAAATATTCTTTATGTCAACTTATCTGTTTCTGGCACTTCGTCGAACGCTCGAAACTCGAGTAACAAACTGATGGTCGCGCATTCAGCGAAGAGTCAAGTTCAACTGCACGCCACGAGGACAGTTTTGAATATAGTGACTTGCTTTTTTACAAAAAATGCTCCAACACCCCCTTAAGAAGTATTATTGATCATATACCTCAGTCGGTAATCTTTGAAGTTTGAGGTTTTGGTCAGCTCTTTGGGATCTTGAACCAATGTGCGCAGGCAAAAGTTTAAAAGACCTGAACTGCGAGATATGATGCCCTCGGCCTCAACTCGGGCACCATATCACGCAGTGCAGGAATTTTAACTTCCTGCACTTGTAGTGTAATATATTATTGTATCTTTTACTGCTTCTTAGATTGATAAGAAACAGGTTTTTCTTAAAATCGAAAATTGATATCCTTTTTTACTCCAACTCGTGACAACTCAGACAATTTTCGGAATTCACTAGTAAATCAAAAAACAAAATACGTGTTTTAGTATTCAGAAAAAAACTTTTTCATCAGCTGTGATTTCTTATACATTTCCTTGGCGCCAAGGATGAATCGGGTAACATCAGAATGTATCAAATGTGCGGAGATTTGAGAATTATTATTTATCTAGATTAAGAAAATTGATAGGGATTGATAAAATTGATGGTGATTCATAAATTTTACAAAAATTTGTCAAATTTATCTGATTTGTGGTTATTTATGATATTCTTTGTTATTCATGAAATTGAAGGAAATGTATCAATTTTTTAGAAATTTACGGGAACTTATGACATTCGTGGAAATTTATGATATTTGACAAATGTGTCTTATTTTTGGAAATTTATGAAATTTGTGGTACTTCATGAGATTTGTGATGATTCATACAATATTTGTGGTGATTCATGAAATTTACGGTAATTCATGATTTATCCTTATAATAAAACATGCATATCCTTGTCATTCATAAACGTTATTGTGAAATTTCTCTCACCCTCTGAAATTCCCTTTTGGAAAGTTTTTTTGGGGGTTTCTAATAACATGAATATTAAGACCTGCAACTCCTTGAAATTTGAATTCGAACTTGAATTTTAGTCGTTGGAAAGAATTTTGATTTTGGTTTCTTACCAATTTTAAATTTCCTAATTTCTGACAAGAATATTTGTAGAATTTGAGAGGAGAATTTTCATCCCTGTTATTATTATTATTTATATTTTTTATAATAATCTATAGGTTTTCTAACTTGAATCAATTACAAAAGTTGATTGTTTTTCATAACTCATACATTTAAAACTTCCATTCAATAAACTGTGATTAGTTAGGTACTTATTTGGACAGATTTGATTGGTGTTCAAAGAAAAAATGTGAATTGGAATAGAATGTGGATCACTGTGGCTAAAATTTTATTTGATAAGTCTTTAAAAGAGTGTCTTTAATAATATTTATAATATATTATATTCACCGAACAGATTGAGGATTATTGTCAAATTGAAGACCAGAGTAGAAACAATCCTCATTTTTGCCAAGTATTAGAGAAAACTGATTATTCGGTTAATGATTCAACTACCAGCGTAACTCATAACTGTTTTGGAGATAAAAATTAAAATTATGTGTACTATTATCGTTATCTTGTAAACTATATAATCCTCTCAATAATCATGCAATATTTTTCATATTCAACCGTTCTTTACATTCTTATCGCTTTTATTGTTCTCTTATCGATGAATGGATGGGATTTTATTTATTGCAGTTCTATTTATTAAGAAAAAGCGATTTGTTTTTTTTATTTACGAAAAAAAACAACATAGAATCCCACAGAACTTTCGGCGATTTAAAAAATCTGTCAAGCATAACTTAATGCTTTCGAAACTCTAAGTTGGTAAATTGATTTTGTAGATAAATATTAACTATGATAATCTAGAACTTTATTGCGTCATCCATTTATTTATTCAATTATTTCACATTCAAGCTACTTCATATTTCCGCTCACGTTTCACGTGATTTGTGTCACCAGACTCTCACTGTCATGTCAACATGACAGTGTATCTAGATGGCATAAGTCAGTTTTACATATTATAAAATGGTTATCACACTTTAAGAAACACGAAATACTCCAGTTTTTGTTTTTCAAAATTAGAATTTTCGAAGCGCAATGTCAAAATAGTTCCAATTTTGAGGCCTACAATGCTGATGTTCTTGTTCAAGTTGCGGAAAGAAGGTGCCGATAACTTCTGAAAGTTGATGAGTTGTGAGTCTTGCTGTCCTCAAGGTTAGACATTCCTTGATTCTGTGATTCGTACTTGGACATATTGACTTCAATCCGATTGTGCCAGAGGAATGTATCGAATACTATTCGAACGAGTTTGCAGATGAGCTGTACAATCAGTACCTACAGTAACGATGCCGCTATGCTTTGGAATGAGTTTCAAAGAAATGAAGATAGGATGAGAAAGTAGTTCCTTGAAGGATCGATTATTGTCGTTGACAGAGGCAATCAAGATGCTACAGAACTGTTTCATAACCCTGGTATTGACCAGTATTTGGTATTGACCACATTGACCAGGCACCAATTGAGATGTACTGCGTAAATGCAGAGCTGGGCGGAAAATTCTGATAAGAAGCTCGGGAGGTGAATTTTGTTCGAGCGCTTTCAGAAGAGAAAACCTGCGAACAAGAAATGCACAGAGGTGGATGCTCTTGAGCTTTTAACATCCGCAGCGTTTGAGGTTGGAATTTTCAAGAGACTTTACTTCCAGTTCATCAGGTCAACTTAGCTCCAGGCTATATCTATGATAAGCTGAAAAGAGAGGAGCAGGAGAAGCTTCGATTAGAAGTCTTGCATTATGCGCAGTTGATCTCAGAGCCAGGATTGATAAGTTATATATCTGGCATATCTTTCCACACCATAATGCGAGCGAACATCAACTATGGACTGCGTATGTGTCTATTGAAACCATAGAACATGACGCTCAAGATAAGAATGACCCTGATCTCATAAAAGGCTGTGTGCCAATCTGGCGCACAAACCCTTGGCTCATGTGCACATGATCCCAGTGAACAAAAAGACATTGTCATCCTGAGGACATTATACATATAACCTTAAGACAAAATACGTCCTTAAGATATGGGGAGTCTGTGAGATATCAATGGGACTGGCACTGACGTCTTAGGGATGTCTTAACGACGTCCTCAGGATGACAATGTCTTTTTGCCCACTGAGTTGCTGCCGTATTATGGTAGATTGGCCATTTTTTATACTAGAATAATGTTTTTTTTACACCGACATTGCTTTACAACTTGACTTTGGACGCTTCTCACATACAATGACATGTCAATGACATGACGAATTGATCTTCAGTGCTGCTTTGACGGCTACCGTTATATTTTCTGACCTCCGGACGCCGGACCTCGGAATCATTCATCAGCAGTTCCATGATGTAATTGAGACATGGTGTGTTCCCTCCGTGGACCAATCCTCATCCTGTTCTGCGCACTTCTGAACTGCTGCCATAGTGAGGAATCAACCAATTTGATGAATTAGCGCGAAATTATATAACATAGCACTCCAGGCCTAAATTCCCGCAAGGACACACCATGTCTCAATTACATCATGAGCAGTTCCAAAACTGGGAAATGTCAATCGGAGAGTCCAGTGGGCATGATCTGTGAATGTTGCGCTAAACATTCATCACTCCCCTTCCTCAGTAACATGTCGAATGGAACTTTGGTGGTGCTTCAGAAGCTACCATTATATTTTTTGAGCTTGAACCCTGCGCACCCTGCATGACCTATGCCCCAAACAGCTATAACTCATCATTTTACCTTTTTAATGCCGTGGGAAAACGGATATGTTGCTGCACTGACGGCTATCGTTCCTTTTCCCGACCTTTGGACTTTTATATCATTTATGTGCAGGTCTGGAACTTCAAAATGTCATTCAGACAGCCTATTAAACTATTCTTGTGATTTTCGCGCCAAACACATGTTGAGTCACGGTGACACTTCCTTTGCAACATGAAAATCTCAGTTTGGAAAGATTTCATCGGAACCTTTCTTCAACGTATTTTGTGCGGAGTCCTTTGAGAATATCCTTTTCTACGTTCCTTAAGTTTTCCATCATCCCTTTGTTTAAATTAGACTATTTTCAATCAAAAATGAAAATCATCAAACCATCTGTTTTTCATGAAATCGAACCATTTGGTTGGATGAAAATGCCTCTTTTTGGGTAGAAAATTATCTGGTTCTTTCAAAATTAATCTTTTTGGTCGGAATTAATAGTAGATCACGTACCTGAGCAGTAAAGTTGAATTTTAAACGAGTATGCAGAATTTAACTGCATCCGAGTTTAAAGCAGCTTTACTGCAGTGGTGCATACACAGTAAAAACAAAGTATGAATGGGACACCCGTTTCAGGGTGCCAGCTACCTCCAACGGAAAGTTCCCTAGGTGGTGTTCATGCTCCCCAGTTGGGGGTTCTGAGTCCCCGACAATCGGGATACGGAATTTTCGACAGCAATGTGGATCATACGCCATAGTCTGTATAGACATCGCAAGGTGCGTTATTTGCATCTTGTGATATTAGATCACAACTCCATACATGCAGGTAGCCTGCATGCATGCACAGCAGACTATTATTTCACGTAGTATATATGAGGATCACCGATTTGTATTATATCCTGGATAGTGGATGACGTCACACACGCGTGCCGAGTTCAGTTCATAAATACGTGTATGTTCTTCTCTTGAGTCAGCTGACTGTATTTACATGCCAAGCTGCGACAGCGTGCATTTTATCTTCACTTGGCGCACAGGGTGTGGAACCGAGATTTCCGCTTTCATATTCCCACCGAATAGAGGGCCCTTGTTTCACGTTATGCAATCAACACACGATCTTTATCTAAAGACCATGGCGTATATTGGAAACAGGACCTGTCAGTAGTACCCCACATAGGGGGTTCATCAAATCCTGGGGCATGGTTCAGGAAACACAGTTCGGATTCTACCTGCAACAAAGTTTACCCTCAGGTTTTTACTGTCTACGTTTTCCGTCGTATGACACGTCATTTTATTCAAAGTCGGCGGTCTCGCGCATTTTCGTACGGCAAACATAACCCTCACATCAAAAAAAAATGACACATTGATACTGCGCCGTTTAGGGAGTTCGCGCACTATGTACTGTACCAAGAACATCGACTCTCTATATCTGATATGACAGAGTAAAAGTGGAGAGGAAATCTCATCATTTGACATGCGCGAGTTATCGATTTCAGCGTATCCCGGTCCGGTGTCTCACAAAAAATCCTCCACAGAATCGTGTAGTTTCTGCTCCGAGTTACCGACGGGAATGCGCGAAAATCGTCCGATTTTGAATAAAACATTTCTTCTTTATTTTAACAAATTATTGAATCAATCAAAGTTTGGTTTAGACATAAAAAATGTTTGTAAACGTTACGTTATGTTGTGGGTAGGGTGGGGTATTAGTCACGTATTACGATCCTGTTACAGAAGACTGGGTGGGCCACAAAATTTCAAAATTAAGCGTCACGTAATTAATGGATGCTCTGCTATGAAATCCCAATCAAAAAAGGCCTCAAACTATATACCTAGTTCATGGACGGCTCATGAGAGGATAATACACTGTAAAAAGTAAAATGTCGATTTACAACGACAGTCGTTGGAAATAAAGGTGCCAATGACGATCAATGTATTTTGACATTGGTCGGTACAGCAATTTTACAACGGTCAATGTATTTTGACAACGATAGGGACAGCAATTTTACACGAGCGCGGTAAAATTGCTGTGCCAACCGTTGTCGAAATACATTGACCGTCATTGGCACCGTTATTCCCAATGGCTGTCGTTGTAAATTGACATTTCACTATTTACAGTGTACTTCATCATCTCTTTTTTGTTAAAAACGTGCAAAAGCTAAACGCACGGAAAGCATGCAATTGATTATGCAAGTTCATAATGAAATATATTGGGAAACTTTTTTCATAAGGTATACTGCCGAAAAGTTGTGTAATTAATTTCCAGAGGCCAGACATTATCAAATTTAGCACCATTGGATATAATAAACAAAATGACCATCATAAAAAATGAATATGAGAGATTATTGGCGTAATTGATATATAGTATTCTTGCCAAACAGTATAATGTCTGATAAACTTCTTTATTTGTTTTCAATATCTACATAGGTCTTCATAAAAAACTTCCTTGATGTGCATTTTTATCAGGAATACTTTTCTCTCAATAACTTAGACAAGTTTGATTTCCTATGTTTTTGGTGGATTCTGATTTTATCTTAATGACAATATTTGTTCGAAAGTCTAAGAATCACATAATTTTATGACTATCATGAATTCGCGTTTGTTGCTAAGGCTGATTTTGAAACATTGAAGGAGAATTACGCCAACTTCGAAGTAGTTATGCAAATAAAATTATGCTGACCTTAAAATTTAGAATATTTCAGTGTGTATATCATCTAAACACGCAAATTGAATATAACTTTCTGGATTATATTAAATTATCACTTAACTTCTTGAAAAATTAACACTCAAAATGTAAATATACTATTTTTGGAATTGATTCTTTCGATTAGTGTCATTGAATTATTCATGTAAAATAATCATCATTACAACCGAATAGTTTTTTTTTCAATTAAATACTCTCCAGTTTGGTTTGGAGGAATGTTTCTTCACATGCAGAATACGAAGAATCTAAAAAAATATTTCTTACATAAAATAATAATTTCATCACTATGATTTCATATTCCAACTATCAATGTCAGCATAACTTGTTTAAATTGAATACTTCTTTAGATGAAACACATATTTGATTTAGAGAGATATTTTTCCGGGCATTTATGGCCGAACATTTGACACAGCTTTTAGCCACATAGCTATCATGTTGCAGTCGCATCGTAGTCAGAGCTGTGGGCGGACCCCAGTTCGATTCCTGTCGGTCCTGCTGCAGGTGGATTTTTCATTGGGTTTTCCCGTTCCAGGACCATAAAAATTTCAACTGATTGTAATTCTTCGAATTAAATATGCAGTTGTTCATTTAGGAAAATAGGTAATACAAATGAAGCACAAAAAACTATATTGCACTTTTGCATGTTTTAGGCCAAAGAAATATTTATTTGAATTAGTAGGATATTTTTTTACCCCAAATTTTTAAAAATCTGACATAGAGAAATAGTGTTCTGAGCTAAGCAAATCTTTGTTTGTAGTTTAAATACATTCAGCAATATCATTCGTATTTCCTCAGGTTAAAGAAATATTTGGAACAATTACCCATTTCTATG
Organism: Neuroterus valhalla; assembly: GCA_011762715.2. Lineage (NCBI taxonomy): Eukaryota > Metazoa > Arthropoda > Insecta > Hymenoptera > Cynipidae > Neuroterus > Neuroterus valhalla. The sequence continues at coordinate 1,142 of WSXT02203757.1, read as the reverse complement.
TGCTGAAACGTATATTTTCATCTCGAATTAGGATTTCTTTTATTCCAAGCAATATGGCCCTGCAATATACAGCTCGTACTGTTCGATCAAACAATGTTAACTTGATACTATTAGAATTTCTTTGGCTGATTGTGAGATAAACACATTTTTCATTCAGAGTGTAAATATTCATTTGCTAGTAAACTTTATTTGGTACAAGTATTTTTTTTCAGGAATAACTCGATCTATCTGCTAGAAAGATTGAGTACCGCGAGGGCTGCTATCACACGAGTTGCAGTCGTTGTGTTTCACTCCTAGTAATGCATATTATTTTTCATAACAACTCTTTTGAAAACGAGATTTTTAGTGCTCGTAGAGCGTGTTGAAACTGTAGAAAAACATACAACTCGCGATGCAAAATTGGTTTACTTTATGTCGTTTTTCAGGGTTATGTTTATCGAGGTATCACTTGAAGTTGGCGACATTCGTTGAAGCGAGCTCGGAAGCGAGTCTACTAGAGAGCCTCAAGGTAGACAGTTGCTAACTTGGTCAGCGATTTACCTCGACCAATCAGCGCTGAGCCGGTTCTCCAACTTTTCTGCTTGAGGCAAATGGGGCTCTCTAGTATGACTGCAAGATGTCCGCGATTCACTCCGACCAATCAGCACTGAGCAAGTTCGCAACTCTCTACCTTGAGGCTCTCTAGAGTCTAACTATCGCAGTAGCTCTATCTCTCTCGGAACGACGGTCTAAGAGAGAGAGAGAGAGAGTCGACGAACATATCGATCTATCACGGAGTTTCAGCTCTAGGATTGAAACTTTGGAAGTTTCAACCCTAGGGTTGGAGCTTTGCATTTCAACACGCTCTACGAGCACTGAAGATCGAGTTTTCAATAGAGGCGTTATGAAAAAATTATATTCAGATGGAAATTTCACTTTTCCATTTTTGGAAAGCTATTCACGTATTTTTTCGAAGACGCAAAGTATATTCTGACTGGAAATCTAGGAATTTGAAGTTTTTCATATTGCTTTCGAAATGGTATTTACATTAATTGTGTTTAGGAGAATTTCGTCCTGCATTATTACTATACTAGCTGCGCCCTGTGGCGGCGTCAGTGTGGCGCCATCTGTCGAAAATTTGTCGTACCAGCTCATAAACCTTC
>WSXT02203746.1:0-18438 GCA_011762715.2 Neuroterus valhalla | reverse complement strand
ATTGGACTGAAATAATTTTGCTGAATGCACTTTATTCTGATAGATTGCAGTTTATCTAGTTGTCAACATTACAAGAGACAGCGTTGATTCATTACTGGGTAATTCTTCCACTTTTCATTTATGCAACAGATGATTAGAGGAATCCAAATCTAAGAAACCCAAAACTTTGATATTTTTCCAGAAAAAAATATTTATAACAACAGTAAAACATTGCTCACCAATTGTTGGGTTTTTTTATTAATAGAAAACGTTCAAGGACAAATAGTTGAAAAAAATGTTAATTCAAAACTTTTGAAATTATAGAATAATTAGAAAATCACTCGTCACCCAGTATTTATCCAAAATCTGCTGAATGATAATAAAGTTAGAAAAATAGTGACCAAGATTATTAAAAAGGCTTTGAATTTTTCCTGATTTTTTTTATTCGAATTCATATTTTGCATATTGGTATACTAGTTCTAAAACTGTAAATATATGTATTTCACAAAAATAATGCATACATCTCAAAAAACGTTAAACGTAACTGTCCGAGATATAATAATAGATATAATGAAAAGGAATATTATTCTATTATTCAAGCATGAATTGGAGAGTCGGTAGAGGAGGAGACTCTTTATTTCAGGGTCGTGGGTTCGTGCCCCACGTTGAGCGCCAGTTGGTCACTCATCTCGTGGTTGTTCAACTAATGTTTAGTTTACTCATACATATGTATGGATATGAATTTACTTTCATGAGCGATGATTTACGAAGAAGTAAAAACATTTTTGAGCATCCAAAATTCCATACTTTAAGCAATTAGAATTACAAGCTGTTTGGTATCCGAAAATGAAAATATAAAGTGTTGTAACGTTTGGTTAAGATTGAAAAATTAGATCATTATTAATTTTGAATAAAAAATCAATAAATTGTCCCACTTGAAATCTATACTCGAAACCTTCAAATTAAAAAATTTTCAATTTAGGATTTAGGAGTCCATGAATTGTTTGATCGACAATTTTTCGAATTGACTATTCTTATTTATGCTCTTTCCGACATTTTAACACAATATTTCGAAAGGAAAAGCGTTACAGAATTAAAAATTTGTCTGCTCCAAATTAGTAGTTGACCTTAGTAGTGAAGCAACTTTATGTTTGAAGTCAGCAGTTTAAACAGTATAAGTTGTCAGGAAGGAAAGAATGGAGCAAGCAGAGGAAAAAGAGGATGGGGAAGATGAAAAAGAATAGCTAGATGGACACTCAAAAATAAAGTAAAAGAAGTAATCGAGAGGAGGATGAGAAGAGAAGATGTAGAGTAACCGAAGGAGTAGATGAGACATTAGAACATGCATGAAAATGTTGTGTGAGAGAAAAGAAGAAGGGAGAGGGATGGTGAAAAAATGTTGAGTGAATTTGAGGAAAGAAGAAACTGGTATATGGAAAGATGGTGAAAAGATAGAAAAAGGCAGAGGAATGAAAAGAATAGGGGAATGTGGTTGAAAAAAATTAGAAGTATTTATGAAAGAGAATAAAGAGGAGATGGAAGTCACATGGAACCATGAGAGTATCAATAATTGTAATATCAATCAGGATCCGTAAAAATACTTCTGAATTGAGTAATAAATAAAATTATGGATGTGCTTTCCATTGGATCCTTACCCTTTTGACTGTACTAGAACGGAGCTATATCTCATAAAACTGGGCAGTCAGGAAGATAGCCAGAGATCAGGACGATGCAGAAATCTATCAAATTCTCTGAGCAGTCGATCAAAAAAGACGAGAAACCAGTTTGGTCGGTTCAAATGACGAGGTTGGTTCGCTTAAAGATGGAGAAGACAGGAAGGGCAGAAGGAGGAACGATAGGTACTATGTACTCAGGTACTCACTTACCAGTAGACTTGCCCTCATATATAGGTACCACCAACGTTGCAGTACTAATCATTCCAGTACCGGTTCATGGAGAAAAATGGTTCTGAGGAGCTGGGTATTTAGTCCCAAAATCATGTGGTGATTACAAAATTGTATACAGTAGAACTTGTCGATGCCAACTCATGAAATTGTAAATTCAATGAAACAAATAAGACGAGAAAAAGCAGAACTCAGGAAAGAAATGGAAAAATTGAAAAAAGTGGGGGGGAAACTTGGAGAAAAGGATGCAGAGTCTGGAGCAAAAACTAGACAAGCAAGAGGAGCCAGAGAAAAGAGTGGAGGAGCTAGCAAGTAGGTTAGAAAAAATTAAGCATGCAATCCAGAAAGTCGAAGGGGGGGGGGGATGGAGAAGGAGGATGAGAATAATGAGAGGTTGAGGAAAATATAAAGGAGAATGGAAAAACCTGAGAGAGAGAGGGAAGAAGAAACAGTATAGTGATAAAAGGTATATTATTGTAGGGGAGAAATTTGGAGGAAGGTGTACAAGAAGTGCTAGATAGGATGAATGCGAAGGTATTGGTAGAAGAAGTGAAGAGTATAGGAAGGGATGATTGAAGGAGGGACAAAATGGCGCTAGTAAAATTGAGGAATAGGGAAGATAAGAGAGAGTTTATGTTGAAGAAAAGGCAATTGTATGGAAGTGAACAGAGAATAGAAGATGATTGGACACAGGAACAAAGGAATATGCGCAGTTTAAGTTGAGGAAAAAAGCGAAAGAGGAAAAGAGGAATAGAAAAGAAACGTGGGCCAAGTATGGTAAAATAAAAATACAAAATATATGGTGGGATTGGTATGAAGAGGCAAAAGAGTTAGTAAAAAGTGCAGTGTCGCGGGACTGGAAGAGAAAAGAATGGAAAGGGGGGGAAGAAGAAATAGTAGAAAGCAAAAAGAAGAAGGAAAGGAAGGAAGGGATGAATGGAAAATATGTTACTGGAATGTAGCCGGAACGGAGAGGAAGGATATAGAATTCATGAAAAATTTGGAACAGTGGGAGGTGGTAGTGATGATAGAAACGTGGCTAGATGAAAAAGGATGAGAAAGAGTGGAGGTAAGGTTACCTAAAGGTTACAGTAAGCAGATTTAAAATGCACAGTAGAGGAATAGGAAAGGAAGAGCAATGCGAGGAATGTTGATAGGAATAAGGAAGGAATATCTAGCAGAGAAAGAAAGGAGGGTAATGAAGGAGGAAATTGAAGGATTATTGGTAGAAGAGATAAAAATCGGAGGAGAGAGCTGGAACGTAGTGGGAGTGTATGTGAACGGAGATATGCAGGAGAAATCGAAGGAGATGAAAGAGCTGATGGAAGAAACTGAAGATGGGATTCAGCATGTAATAGGAGGAGATCCTGATGCAAGAACACGAGAAAAAGGAGGAAGTGAATGGGGAGAATAGTGAAGAAGAAAATCCAAAGACAAGGTACTGAATGGGGAAGGGAAGAAATTGTTAAAGTGCTTAGAGGAAATGGGATGGTTGATCATAAACGAAAATATAGAGGAAGATGAGGAAGGTGAATATACATGTTTGGGAGGTGAAAAGGGAACGGTTATTGACTATGTGATAGTAGACGACAAGGTAACAGAGAAGGTCAAGAAGCTAGGAGACTAGAGGTAGGATACTGTATGAATTCTGATTAAGAACAGGAAGAGGGTATTGGTCAAAAGAAGGGAAAGCGCGATCAAGAGAGAAGCCAAAAGAAGTGGAAATGGAAGAAAGAAATAATAATGAAGAAATGAAAATAATGATAGGAGAAATAAAGAGAGCGTTAGAGAAAACAAGTAAGTAAGAAGTTAGTGGGGAAGAGAACGAAAATGGATGGGATAAGGAATGTAAAGGGGAAAAGAAGGAAGTGAGAAAGGAATTAAGGAGATGGAGGAAAGGAAAAATTAGTAGAGAGGGATATAGAAGGAAAAAGAAGAAGTATGCGGAGATGCGTGATAAGAAAAAAGAGGGCGAAAATAGGAAGTTTGAAGAGGAGGCGGAGAAGGCGAGAACAGAAGAAGAGGTTTGAAAATTAGGAAATAAAGAGAGAAAAAGGAGAAGAAGGGTGAACCATAATATTTGGATTGTAGAACGGAAAAGGTACATAATGGATCCGCTAGGAGGGATGGGAGATAAAGAGAGGAAGGGCGGGAGAGGGGGAAGGGAAAGAGGTGAGGGAGAAGACATAATGATAGAAGCAATAATCAATGTATAGGAGTAATAAAAGAGGGAAAAGCTCCAGGTCTGAATGAAATCCCAAATGGAGTATGGAAATATGTGGGAAATGAACTGAAAGAATAGGCATGGATAATGTGCAATAGAGTATGTAGAGGAGAGGGTTGGACAGAGAAATGGAAAGAAGGGGTAGTGGTACCGATACAGGAAAAAGACAGAGGAGAGGAAGTTAAGGATTATAGGGGAGTGACGCTCATATCAACCTTGTACAAGTTGTATGTAATGATATTACCGGAGAGATTGAAGAAAGAAGTTGAGGAAGGGAGGAATGATAACCAGGTTCGTAGACTCAAAAGCGGCGTTCAATTCTCTGGACAGTGAAGAGATAGAAAAGGTTATGGTAAAGGAAGGTATAAGGGAAGGTCTTGATCTCAGACTTGGAAGAGACAATGTGTAGAGAATGATATGTGGGGGGGGGGGTGTTATGTCGGGAAAAGTAAAGATATATACACTGGCATACAGGAATGATATGTGAAATGGACTCCAGGGATTGGATTAGGGGACGCCTGGATATATGGTGAGAGAGGAAACGCAAACGGATAAATGAAGTATCAGAGTAGGGGAGAAGGCATGGAAATATGAGGGAAAGCTGAGTTAAGGAAAGGGAGGAGAGTTAGCGAAAGAATGTCTGAAGGAGGTAGAAGAAAGAAGAGGGAGGCGGATTTAGAAGAAAGTATATGAGGAAAGTCAAATAATAGAAAGATAGGGAAGGATAATGGAATGGAAATACAACAAATGGTATATGATAAAAAAAGGAAGGACTTCCACAGTATTTGGAAAAGAGGTGGGGAGAGAAGAGATGGACAAGAATAGCAAGATCCAGATTGGGGATCGAGGTCAGGGAAGCGATGTTTTGGGAGTCAAAAGAGAAAAGAAAGTGCAGAATATGTGAATGGAAAGAAGAAACATGTGAACATGTATGGCGAGGATATATGAAAGGAATGCGAGATAAAGGAAGCTGGCAAGATAACGGGGTAAGGATTCTGGGAGAGAAAGGACAGAGGGAGGAAAAAAAGGTTGAGGTAGAAGAGGAGTAAAAGAAAAAGGAAACAGAAGTCACACAGAAAAATAAGGTAGATAAAATTGTACAGTAAGGATAAGTAGATCGCGGTCTTTTAGTCACCCCGTCACGTTGCGTTGCGTTATGATAAGAATTTTATATGTATATATTAGGAAGAAAGATAAGCTAAGAATAGTGAAGAAAATGGTTGAAAATAATTAAAAATTTTCAGATGTAAAGGAACAGAAGTTATGTAAACCCTTAGAGGACACATTATGGATGAAGAATACATTAGAAGGATTGGAGTGTTCTTTCTAAAGAATCATTGATAGCACCAAAGAGAAATTGGATTGAAATTAAGCCTAACATCTTCAAATACTACTCAATTCTTTGGAGTTGTCAAAGAATCCACAAATTTTTGTTAGCTTCATAACCGTTGCAGAGAAGAGATGTTTCCTGATCGTATTTTGCATCTTAATAAACTGTCAATCCGATAAGGCTGGTGACTAGAAGAGCATCTCAGTAGTGGCGTTAGATAGTGTAGAGCTTCTTTATGAGTTAGCATTGGCGTAATGTTGTGATTTACTGTGTCGTCGTTGTCACTATAACGATATTCGGAATACGAGTGTTGATTTTCCTGTGAAATTGTTTCTAAAGATTTCTCGGGTCTAGTATGTATTTTTTATGAAGAAGAATCCAGCATTGGGATTGATAATCTCGTCAACCAAGAGCATGCCATTTTGAATTCCGGACGGAAAAGAATAAATCACCTCAGCTTACTCAACATCTTCGTGTCCCTGCTTCACCAATCTTCCGGAACGTACTTCCTTGAAGATTTGTCAATTTTGACTTCCATCTCCCTACTACTTCCTAAATTTATGTTTAATTCAAATTGTTCATATGGTCTCGTCCTCGTAAAGATTCTAGCCAACTGCTGCTGGCTTAGAATTTTGCCACAGCAAGAATTTTCGCTATTTTTGCAGCCTTTCTCTGAAGCATAGTTCCACTAACTGAAATATCCATAGAACGACATTTCCTTGAGATTTCGAAACCCAAGTTGTTTTTTCTTTATTTTAAGTCTTACGTTACTCCAATTTTCTTCCACTGTCGCTGTTTTTATTGTAAGTGCTTAGTATCTCAAGCTTGTTTCATTAGGGGAAAGTGGGGAATTGTGAGACCTGGGGAATCGTGAGACAGCGCTGTGATTTGCGCACGTGTCAACGGTGACAGATCGGAATAGCTTATATTGTATTATCTCGGTCAGAGCTCATATTATTGAAGGCAATAATTATGCGTAGCCGTTTGTATCCTTCGCTGTGACCGTGACTCGAAAATCGAGTTTCTCAGTGTTTCCTCACGCTTCTGTGTTTGCTCATGTTTTGGAAGTGCTGTTCAAAACCCACTCGAGTAATTATGTAATTTTTTCCGTCCAGCTTTAACCCTTTGACTCACACAATTCATTCTAGACGGAAAGTCTTTCAGTCGTCTACACACCGCTATAATGCAAAACATAGGTCGTGGGGAATCATGAGACACTTAGTGGGGAACTATGAGGCACTCCATATCAGTGTCTCACAATTCCCCACCATTTTTCGAAATCTCGAAAAGTCATTTCTTTTTCAAAAGTCATGTGAATCTCCAGAAAAAACTCATTTTATGGATCGGTATGAACCAGAAGTTTTGTTTTTACATATAGTTAACGTCAAGGTTCTAAGTATTTCCCCTACAGAAAACTGCTCAGCTATTTTCGTTTGACCAACACCTTATTCTAGTGAGTCCAAAAATTCTTTCTTCAGTTCAAAAGTCAACTCATGAGTCACCTTTCGTTTTGAACCTATTATGCAGGCGTTGAGGTTTCGTTTGAGAAAATGTTCCCGTGGTCCTGAGAGGACGGTTTGTGTGCTGAGCGTTGATATTACGAAAATGTTTTCTACTACGACCTATTCTTTTTTACACTCTCATCATAATGAGAAGGTATTGGTTTCACATGAAAAACGTCTTTCGCGGAATTTCTGAAATCTCCACGTTTTAAGACCTTCTGATTCCGAAAAAGTAGTTTTTATGTTGGTGTCTGTCTGTCTGTTGTCGTCGTTGTCGTCGTCTGTATACTCCATAACTATAAGTGATGCACAATAAAAAAATGTGAATAATTTCTTTTGTTAGTTTTATGAATGAAGTATATTAACTGGAAAAGGAACACAAGTTTCCGAACCCAGAAGACGGATTCCCTACAAAAAAGTTTTTCCGCGCCAATATTTTTTATTCTCTACCAAAACAGTAGGAAGAAGTGTGAGTAATTGTGTAAGAGGAATATTGGATGAAAGTGGTCAGGGTGTAGAATGGATGAGAAGATTGGAAGAACTAAGAGTAGAAAAAGCCAAGGGTTTGTCCGGATGAAAGGACGTTAGAGCAATAAAGTCAAAAAGTCGAGGAATCAATTAAATTTATAGATGGTAAGAGGAAACGGAAGCCCTGGAAGCTCGATCATGCGAAGGTAGTAGCGATGTAAATAATAGCAATAAGACGGAAAATTAGTTGTTAAGCGTAATACTTGAGTTAGAATAAGTAGTCTAAGATTCTTATGTAACTTATTGTAAAGGGAACGGAGGCCCTCAAACCCGTAAAAGGGAAGAGAATAAATTCCATACAGTACATATTCCTATCACAAAAGAGTTCATTTTTATATTGAAAATAGGAGAATCCACAAGGAAAAACACAATTTTTGAACAATATTTGAATCCAAAACAAAAAAGAAATAATTTCAAAAAGAAGGATGACGAAATTTCAATGACAAATTTAGTTTTGCAGCCATAAAGGACAACTAGTTGAGAAAAGGAACTCCCAAATGTATAATTTATAACTTCCAGTGACGGTTTCTTTTAGGTAAGGTGTCGCAAATCTGAAAGGCCTGCTAGGCCCCTCATTCCTGATAGCAAAGTTTTGGAATCCTATCGATGCCTCACTGAAAGAAAAACTTATGACGAATGTAAGAGGTCTTATGAGAATTTTATTCTCAGTAGTATGATTTCTTTCTTGTCAAAAACAAGCAATATTAAGGCAGAGGATCCGGCTCTCTGAAACCGGGTGGTATAATTTTGAAATTTAATTGACGCGCTCAACGTGGGGCATGAACCCACGACCCTGACATTAAGAGTCTTATGCTCTACCGACTGAGCCAGCCAGGCGAAAATTCATTTGACGCTTTTTTTCAAGTAAAAGTTACAAAAAACTGAGGGCCCTACTCGGCCCTTTATACTGGATCTACTGATTTTGAAATTTAACTGCCGATTTTTTCCAAAGAAAAAATAATAGAAGTCTTTGAGGTATACAGGGTCTACGATTCTCGATAGTATAGTTTTGGAATTATAGCGACGCTTTTTTAGAGGATGAGTAACAAAATGCTTATAGGCTTGCTGGGCTGATAACATCGGATGGTATAATTTTGAAATTCGATTGGCGCGCTCAACGTGGGGCACGAACCCACGACCCTGACATTAAGAGTCTCATGTTCTACAGATTGAGCCAGCTAGGCGAAAATTCAATTGACGCTTCTTTTCATTAAAAGTTACAGAAAACTGAGAGCCCTACTTGGCCCTTTATACTGGATCTACTGATTTTGAAATTCAACTGCCGATTTTTTTCCAAAGAAAAAATATTAGAAGTCTTTGAGGTAAACAGGGTCTACGATTCTCGATAGTATAGTTTTGGAATTATAGCGACGCTTTTTTAGAGGATGAGTAACAAAATGCTTATAGGCTTGCTGGGCCGATAACATCGGATGGTATAATTTTAAAATCCAATGGACGCGCTCAACGTGGGGCACGAACCCAAGACTCTGACATTAAGTCTCATGCTCTACCGACTGAGCTTGCCGTGCGAAAATTCAATTGACGCTTTTTTCTCTAAAAAGTAACAGAAAACCGGATGTACGGATTTTTAAATTCAATTGACGCTTTTTTCCAAAGAAAAAAAAAGAAAGTCTAAGAGGTTCACAGGGTCCCTGATTCTCCATAGTATAGTTTAGGAATTATATTGACGCTTTTTTAGAGAAAGAGTGACAAAAGGCTTGGGGGCCTGCTGGGCCGATAAAATCGAATGGTATCATTTTGAAATGCAATTGACGCGCTCAACGTGGGTCATGAACTCACGACCCTGATATTAAGAGTCTCATGTTCTACCGACGGAGCCAGCTAGGCGAAAATTCAATTGACATTTTTTTTTAGAAAAAGTTATAGGAAACTGGAGGGTTTTGCTGGTCCCCTTATACCGGATGTATTGATTTTGAAATTCAATTGCCGCTTTTTTTCAAAGAAAAAATAATAAATGTCTTTAAGGTATACAGGGTCTACGATTCTCGGTAGTATAGTTTTGGAATTATATCGATGCTTTTTTAAAGGATGAGTAACAAAAGGCTTATAGGCTTGCTGGGCCGTTAACATCGGATGGTATAATTTTGAAATTCAATTGACGCGCTCAACGTGGGGCACGAACCCAAGACTCTGACGTTAGGAGTCTCATGCTCTACCGACTAAGCTTGCCGTGCGAAAATTCAATTAACGCTTTTTTCTATAAAAAGTAACAGAAAACCGGATGTACGAATTTTCAAATTCAATTAACGCTTTTTTCCAAAGAAAAAATAGAAAAATCTAAGAGGTATACAGGGTCTCTGATTTTCCATAGTATATTTTTGGAATTATATTGACGCTTTTTTAGAGAAAGAGTGACAAAAGGCTTGGGGGCCTGCTGGGCCGATAAAATCGGATGGTATCATTTTGAAATGCAATTGACGCGCTCAACGTGGGGCATGAACCAACGACCCTGACATTTTTATAGAAAAAGTCATAGAAAGCTGAAGGGTTCTGCTGATCCCCTTAAACCGGATGTATTGATTTTGAAATTCAATTGCCGCTTTTTTTTCAAAGAAAAAATAATGAAAGTCTTTAAGGTATACAGGGTCTACGATTCTCGATAATATTGTTTTGGAATAATATCGACGCTCTTTTATAGGAAGAGTAACAAAAGACTTAGGTGCCTGCTGGTCCGATAACATCGGATGGTATAATTTTGGAATTCAATTGACGCGCTCAACGTGAGGCACGAGTCTCATGCTCTACTGACTGAGCTAACTGGGCAAAAATATAATTAACGCTTTTTTTATCTGGACAAAGTAACAGAAAACTGAGGGCTCTGCTGGTCCCCTTAAACCGGGTGTATTATTTTGAAATTCGATTGACGCTTTTTCTCCAAAGGAAAAATAATAAAAGTCTCAGAAGTATACATGGTTTCCAATTCCCAATAGTATAGTTTTGGAATTGTGTCGACGCTTTTTTAGAGAAAGAGTAACAAAATGTTAAGGGGCCTGCTGGGCCTATAACATCAGATGTTATAATTTTGAGTTTCATCAATCGCTCCTCTAAAAAAAGGCAAACGGCTGAAGGACCCTAATTACGGGTGGTAGAGTTTTGGATTTAAATTGAAATTTTTTTTTGAGAGAAAGTAGAGAGGCCCTTTATTCTTGATGGTATAGTTTTGGAATTCCATTTTCCTGTAGCGTTCACACACATGTTTCAGAAGAGAGTGCACGATTAAAGGTGAGCGCAGAGGCTCTGAATGTGGCAATCGGCCGTTGCAGGATGTTTACGTAATTTGCCATTTTTTCGCATACATCTTAGCAGATCTGTGTTTGGATGAACACGCGAGGTACGGTTATAATAAAATGTGGACATTCTTGCACATTCGATATGCTGGCAAGTATGAGGCTCTATGCTCTTGCGGTGGATGAATGTTCCTCTATGCGCGGTTGAATCACGACCGCGAGTCAATAAGAAGCTGTTGAGGAGGGGGGTGACAGAAGGAACAGAAGAAGGGACTTCTCCTTGCGGCGACACGCGGAGAGTAGGCCCCTCGATGCTAGTCAGCTATATCGCGATCGCCCGATTCCTATGCGAAGTCATAATTTAACAAGGAAAGAAACAGGATCGAAGAAAGAGAAAGAACGAAGGGAAGAGAAGGAACAGAGGAAAGAGAGAGGAGAGGAAGAAACGAAAGGAGAAGGACCTCCACATGAACTGACTCGACTCGCCATTGCGATCTTGTAGCGGATAATTTATTCAAAACGTAATCGAAAGTAACGCTGGATAGGATATTCAACACATCATTCTATGATACAACCAATTAAGAATTTACATATACTCTTGGAATGATCATTTCATTATCAAGTGATATGATGTGAAGAGATTTAAGTGACTCTGCAAGTTTGATTGCACTGGGAAAAATCTTTTTTCCCCTCTGACATACTATGAGAGCCCATCTTTATAAAAATTAGGCTGGGCCAGACTGGGTTCCAACTAGATTGTTCATTCTGCATGGGGGCTCAAACTGGAGACTGGAATAACTGCTCAGCTGGGCTCCCTTCTGTGTTTCAACGCTCAGCCCAACCAATGCTCGAAGTGAGCCGAATTCGGACATTTTGCTTCGTGCTAAGTTAGGGAAAGAAAAATTCTATTTCAAATGCAATTATTATTGAAATTTAAAATGAGATTAGGGTGCAAATTTCAAAGAGTGCATTGAAAGCTGTTAAGATTGTTTAACTTTCGTTGGGGCTCAAACTGGGGACCCAAATGCATGCCTAACTGGGCTCCTGTCTGTGTTTCAACGCTCAGCCAAACCAATGCTCGAAGTGATCCGAATTCGGACATTTTGCTCCGCGCTAAATTAGAGGAAGAAAAATTTTATTTCAAATGCAATCAAGATGCTGTTAAGATTGTTCAATTTTCGTTGGGGCTCAAACTGGGGATCTTTATCACTGCTCAACTGGGCTCCCTTCTGGGTTTCAACGCTCAGTCAAAACAATGCTCGAAATTAGCCAAATTTGGACATTTTGCTTCGAACTATATTAGGGAAAGAGAAATTTTATTTCGAATACAATTATTAATAAAATTTGAAACTAGGTTAGGGTGCGAAATCCAAAAAGTGCTTCGAAAGGTGTTTTATTAATTATATTGTTTGATTTTCGCTGGAGCTCAAACTGGGGACCCGAATTACTACTGAACTGAGCTCCCTTCTGGGTTTCAACGCTCAGCCCAACCAATACTCGAAGTGGACCAAATTCGGTCATTTTGCTTCGTGCTAATTTAGGGAGAAAAAATTTTTATTTGAAATGCAATTACTATTTAAATTTAAAATAAGGTTAGGGTGCGAATTTCAAAAAGTGCTTTGAAAGCTGTTAAGATTGTTCAATTTTCATTGGAGCTCAAACTGGGGACCCGAATCACTGCTTAACCGGGCTCCCTTCTGGATTTCAACGCTTAGCCCAACCAATGCTCGAAGTGAGCCAAATTCGGACATTTTGCTTCGTGCTAAATTAGGAAGAAAATATTTTTTTTCAGTTACAATTATTATCAAAATTCAAATTTAGATTAGGTTGTGAATTTCGAAAAGCTTTTCTCAGTTCTGAAATATTACGTTCTCATTCATGCATATACTGTATCTTTCGATATTATTTATATGTTCTAGGAAAGGTTTTCTTCCTTATCCACAACTAAAAACATTTATATCTTCCTCCAATGAGTAACTCACTTGAAGCCATGAAAAAATTTGGTCTTCAGCATCTTCATCTTCAAAATCCGCATGCACGTCCATCCTCAAGGAACGTAGAATTTTTTGAAAGATAAACGTTTCATCTTATAGTATATTAAACTCCTCACTATTTATTCCTCAGGGTAACCAATCGACACAAAATTGAACAAGCCAAGTATAAAATGGCGCGCGTGGCAGCTGTCAGCTGATTGAGTATAGGAAAGAAGAAGATATCTTTGCGCTTCAGAGTTCGCGCATCAGAGTATGCGCATTATAGTATGCGCAGTCCATTTAGACCAGAGCAACCGATAAAAGTTTGGCGGTTACTTTAAAACACAAAAACGCTACAACTTTGTTTTTCAGTGTTAAATAAAATATGATGTTTGTATTCAAGAATTTCGAAGTGCCTTTATTCTTCTTTATTTATCATGCATCCCCTAAAGGTTTACATAACTCCTCTTCTTTACATTATATTTTTACATAAAAAATTTGCTTTTCTACCTACGAATTCCGCTTCATGTTTCTTCTCATTTTCACACAAGCTTTCTATTTTCTCATACTCCTCCTAAACTCCCCTAATCTTCTTCTTTCACCTTCTAGCTTTCTCCACTTCCTTCATCCCTTTTTCTCCTGAAATTTCCTGAACACTTTCTCGACATCCTTCCTGCTCTTCCTTTTCTTTTATACAACTACTCTATACATGCCCCCTTGTTTTTTCTTTCTATTCACATATTCTGCTGTATCTTTTCTCCCTAATACATCGCTCCTCTGATCTTGTTTCCCAATTGAAATCTTGCTATTTCGTTCTTCCTTCTATCTTCTCACCCTTTTTTGAATACTTTGTTAGTCCTTCCTTTTTGATTATATTTGAAATTAAAAATAAAATTTTTAAATTAATAAAATTTCAATTAAACACAATTCATCATATTGTGACTTCACAACCTTTTCCTTTCTTTCTATTATTCGTTTTCCTGATCTTTTTTCTTTACTCCTTCAAATTGCACTACCATCCCATCCCTTATATCTCTATTCATGAAGAACATCCTTCAATCTTCTTCCGTTTCGGTACCTCAATCGCGCTTTCTCCTCCTTGTTCTACCTCCTTTAGGTACTTTTTTCACTCCCCTCCCTTCCCCCTCCTGAGCTGTTCTTACGATTTCCATTCTCTATTCCCTGCTCTGGATTTTACCCTCTGCCTTTTCCCAATATCGGTACCACTACCCCTTCTTTCCAAAACTCTGGCCATCCCTCTCCTCTTCTTTATTTGGAATTTCATCCAGACCTGGAGCTTTCCCCTCTTTCATTATTCCTTAAACATTGATTATTTCTTCTCTTGTTATGTCCACTTTCTCCTCTCTTCTCCTTCCCTCTCTCCCGCCATTCCTAAGTCTATTCTCTACCCCTCCTGGTAAATCCATGAAATTCTTTTTCCATTCTACCATTTCAATATCCTGTTCTACCCTTTTCCTCCCTTTTCTCTCTTTATTTACTACTTCCAAAACCTCTTCTTCTGTTCTAGCTTTCTCCGCCTCCTCTTCAAACCTCCTATTTTCCTCCTCTTTTTTCTTATCACTCATCTCAGTATATTCCTTCTTTTCCCTTCTATATCCACTCTTTTTATGCCTCGCATTATTTCCATCTCTTCATGTACTTCTTCTCCAACTTTTACATCCTTTATATGTTACTTTCAATTGCCTTTGTTCCTTCTATTGACCAATCCCCTTCTGTGTTACATCATCGTCTTCTATCACATATTCAATGATCGTTTCTTTTTCACATCTGAAACGTGTATATTCACCTTCCTCATCCCCCTATATATTTCCATTTATGATAAAACATCCCATTTCCTCTAAGAATTTCAACGATTTCTTCCCTTCCCATTCAGTATCATCTCTTTAGATTTTCTCTTTCGCTTTTCTCCCCATTCCCTTGCTCCCCTTCTTCTTGCATTAAAATCTCCTCCTATTACACTCAATTTTCTTCCATCAGTTCTTGTATCTCCTCTTTTATTATTCCTAAAATATTAATTATTCCTTCTCTTTTTATGTCCTCTTTTTCGTCTCTTTCACTTCCCTCTTTTCCTCTCTTCTCAACTTTATATTCTACCCCTCCTAGCAGCTTCATAAAAAACCCTTTCTATTCTATCATCTCAATATCCTGGTTTATCCGTTTCCTTCCTTTTTTCTATCTTTATTTACTACTCCTAGAACTTCTTCTTCCATTCTAGTGTTCGTAGCCTCTCCCTCAAACTTTTTATTTTCCTCTGCATTGAAATCTTTTCTGCTCTAAATTCAATCAACTCATTTAAAAACTTAACTGTTCCACTTTTATTAGAAACTCAATCTTTTTTTATTTTATTTATCGATTTCGTTCAAAATAGGTTTTTCTTGATAAACAATAAATCTTTCTGATAAGAATTAGGTCCACATCGAGTCAGATGCGGCAAGTCTCATTTGTTTTAAGTCTCATTTGTGGCAAGTCTTATTTCTAGCAAGTCTCATTCGCGACTATTCTCATCTGCGGCAAGTCTCAAATGAGGCAAGTCTTACCTGTGGCAAGTCTCATCTGCGCCAAGTCTCCCTTTAGAAGTCTCTTTGCAGCAACTCTCCCTTGCGGCGTCTCTCCCGAGCAGATTTTCATAGGTGAGACTTTCCACAGGTAAGGATTTTCGCATGTGAGACTTGCCACACGTTAGACATTCCACAAACGAGACTTGCCTCAGATGAGTTTCGTCACATGTGAGACTTGCCACATGTGAGACATGTCGCAGATGGAACACACCTCAGATGATTTTCGCCACGTGTGAGACATGCTACAGGTGAGGCTTGCCGCATGTGAGACTTTCCTCAGGTGGGTTAGCCGTATGCGAGACATGCTACAGGTGAGTTTTGCTGCATGTGAGACATGCCGCAGATGAGACTTGTTTAAGATATTTTTGACACACGTGAGACATACCACAGGTGAGGCTTGCCACATGTGAGACTTGCCTCAGATGATTTTTGCCGCATGTGAGACATACCACAAGTGATGCTTGCCGCATGTGAGACTTGTCTCAGCTGGGTCTTGCCGCATGTGAAACATGTCACAAAAGAGTTTTGCCGCATGTGAGACATGCTGTAGGTGAGTTTTGTTGTCTGTGAGACATGCCGCAGGTGAGACTTGCCTCAGATGATTGTTGCCGCATGTGAGAGATACCACAAGTGATGCTTGCCGCATGTGAGACTTGTCTCAGCTGGGTCTTGCCGCATGTGAAACATGTCACAAAAGAGTTTTGCCGCATGTGAGACATGCTGTAGGTGAGTTTTGTTGTCTGTGAGACATGCCGCAGGTGAGACTTGCCTCAGATGATTGTTGCCACATGTGAGACATACCACAGGTGAGACATGCCGCAGGTGAGACTTGCCTCAGATGATTTTTGCCGTATATGAAACATGACACAGGTGAGGCTTGTCGCATGTGAGACTTGTCATTGAAAATTAATGATATAGGAGAATGATAAAGATAGATAATGGCCACTTATGTACGTACTTATACTGCTAGTTCAAAATACTATTTAGGACTGAAAACACAAATGTATTCAAGTATGTCTTGCTGATAACTAGAATTACCTTATACAACGTTTGCGATTATATAGTCCATTAAAAATGTAACTTGACAAAAGTGCAATATATCGAAGCAATAAAACCAAAAAATGATAAGATAGCAGCTTGAAAATTCAAGATGAAGAAATGATCGCAAGAAATGCAGTAAATAGTTATTGGGAGATATTATTTTCATATTTGCGTTTAAAAGTGATTGATTCACAATTTTCAACAATCGGAATATCGATAAACTTTGACAAATAATTCGTTGAAAAAAGAAAAAAATCTGACCCATTTCGGATTTGAACCGAGAACGCTACTATGCATGAGTAGCGCATTATACCAATTACGCCACCGAGGCCCAGGAACCCAGGCTTGGTGGCCTAATCGGCATAACGCTTCACTCATGCATCATACGTTCCTAGTTCGAATCCGAGCTGAGGCAGATTTTTTCTCGTTTTCCAAAAAATTTTTCGGATGAATCAATCTTTATTTTGTATGTTTGAAATTCTGAACTGGAATCGAATCGGTCCTGAGTAAGCTACTTTTTGAAGGAAACTAGTTATCATCACTGTTACAAATTCCGAATGAAACTTTTTTGAATGCCTTTTGAAGGAAAGAGAAAACGAATTTTCTAACAAACTGGTAAAGTTTGCGTGAAGTGCGAACTAAATTTAGGAATAATGAATTAGTAAATAAAATTTCTTACAAAAAATATAAACTTTCATAACAAAGTATTAGGTTTCAACGGAACAGTTAAAGTGTCAATAAAAAGTGTACATTTTCAAACTGAACCAAGAAAGAATAATTTTCAAACCGAGAGTGGAATAATTAATTCTTCAACCAAAAAAATAACTGTTGGAGGAAATATTTTAACGTTCAAGCAAGTACTCGAATTCTTAATCACAAAGATGAATCTCCAACCGGAAATATTAATTTTCTACTAAAGAAATAAAGCCTCAACAGAGAACATGAATTTTTATTCAAAAAGGAGAATTCGAAATACATTTTATTCTAGAAAGTATTTCAACTTTCAACCAAAGTAGACAAATTTTAAAGAATAAATCTCCGACATTAATGAAACAGCTAAATTTTTAATTGAAAAAATTAATTTTCCATAGAATAGTACTAACTAACAACATGAAATTTAATTTTTTATACTTAAACCAGAAAAATTTTTGTTTCGGAGCAAGAACAATTGAATTTATTAAAAAGGAAGACATTTCTTAAAAAAAAAAAAAAACAGTTTAATTTTCAGTCAAGAGAGAAAAGAATCTGCTGAATTGTGAAGATTTCAAGCCGAAAATGCGGTTTTCTAGATTCTAGAAATAATTTTCTAGATTAGAAAATTCTATTTTCTAATCTAAAACAGATAATTCAACCCAAGTATTTTATAAAGTATTTTTATTTCAACCCAAGTAAACAAATTGTCAACAAATGAGTTTACTTCCAAACAAATAGAATGATAATTTCCCATTAAAGTTTTTGAGTTTTAAACGAAATGAACAAATTTCTAGGCAAGAAATCAAATTTCCAACAAAGGAGGTAAATAATCAACGAATGACAGTTGGATAGTCAATTGAAAAAATTATTTTTCAACAGAAATTATCAACCTTCGATCAAAGTAGTTGAAATATCAGTAAAAAAAATCAATTTTCAACAAAAAAACGGACTTGTAACAAATATTAGGTTATAAATCTTCATAGATTTGCCACCGCAATCCAAACATTGAAAATTAAGGAATGGTTCCAAAAGGCTAACCGGACATGCAACGATTTTTATAGTTAATTTCAAGAAAAAAAACCCTAACTGTTTAGGGTTCAGTTGTACAGCAGCTGTGAGCTGTACCTCGCCCTTTGAGTTGTTTTTTAGATCCGCCTCATATATTCTTTTGTACATTTTTTTTCTTGGTTGTCAAGTGAAAGAAGATTTATTATTATTATTATTATTATTTGTTGAAAAAAAATAGAATACCATCAACCTTGATTTCAAAGCAATGACTTGAAGTTATCTGCAGTGTTTTCATTTGTTTCCTAGAGATCTTTAAAATTTAAATTACTTCTTTTTTTTTTTTACTGTATACTGTAATTTATTCTCTTCCCTTTTACGGGTTTGAGGGCCTCCGTTCCCTTTACAATAGGTTACATAAATGCCTTAAAC
>WSXT02203735.1:0-18439 GCA_011762715.2 Neuroterus valhalla | reverse complement strand
TCTGGTAATCTGCCAAACGAAATTGAGGATTGTAAGAAATCAAATATTTTTTAAAAAAGGAGAATATTTTTCCGGGTTTTCATTATGAAAATTATATCATTAGTTGATTTCGGTGATTTTATGATTAATTCAAAATTATTTTTAAAAAAACTCCATTCTCAGAGCTTTTCTGCAAAAGTTTTTGGGAGAGGCACAGTTAAATGTCAGGCTGCCCCTGACGAGCTGAAAATAAGGTTACGTCAATGGAGGTTACGTCGATGGATAACAACGTAAAAATTGTTCCCAAAGTTTCAAAGTAGAATGGATTGAAATATCCTTTCGCAATTCATTTTCTCTCATTCTGATATAAATTTTTGTTCCTTTGTTCAATAAATTTTTGTGATAAATATAGAAATAATTGTCACTTACGTCTATGAATACTAATAAGGATACGCAAGATTTTCGTGGACTTTCTTTAATTTGCGAAGGAATTTGTTCATTTTCACGCTCAAAGCTTGGAGGAATAAGATGTGAAAGGTTTTTTTCTTAAATTCTACGCAAAATTTGGTGCCGAACTGGTATTCCTAGTTGTCAGATGATCCCTGTTTATGTATCGACGTAATCACAAAAATATATCCATGGACACTTATATTTGCGTGCATATGTTGTGAATATCGCATTACAATTGATATGTTTATAATAAAAACCGTAATTCATAATTCAAACTTAATGAGCCTCAAATATACATTTTCCACTATAATATGCGATAATTTTATTTGATTTTTACTGTAGGACATGTTGTAAGGTACTGGAATGAAGATCCTCACAGAGTTTGATACCAATATAACCAATAGTTTGAGTAATATAACCCTTGGGCATGAAAGTGCCCTGTCTCTGAGAAATGGCCCATCACCTAAATTAGTTTGGTATTTTGAGGAAAGTATTGGAATTTTGGGGTCTTCAGTTTGAGTTTGCGAATGAGTTAACTTCTTTTATTTTTTGTTCAATTCACCAATAAATATGAGGTTAATTTGCGGATCTTAAATTCGTTCAGTGCTGTTACATGTATGATAATAATTTATGACATTCACGAAGAAGAGTATTTGCTCCCAATGAGTAATAGATCTGACAGAAGCTTTTTTCGTCATAATTTTAATCTGGACATATTTCCAACAAAACTGATCTATTTAACAAAAACTGCGTGTAAAATTTAAGAGAAGAGAAGAACATGACAAATATTTTAGCAGGGTTTTGTGTAATTAAAATTTGCATCCCAGGAGGTAGCTTAAATTTGTGTCGTCGCAGGACGGGGTAATTATTCATCGCTGGGAGTAAAGGATAAAATTTGCAATAAAACTTTGAATCATTGACTTATTAATTGAAATTAAAGCATCCTTATAACTTTGCGAAACGGAAAATGGGAATCGATTTAGCTAATATAGTCTCTTGTTAGCGATATTATGAATCACTACAGATTTGTCAGACCGTATGAATAAAATTCACGATTGGGATTAGCATTTAGCAATTTATCGATTCCGTATGAAAAAACCTTACAAAAAATTCTTTACACTGGTGCCGGGAATATTGAATCTAAAACACACATATGAATTCGTTTCGATAGCGAATTCGATCTCGAATTTCAGATAGAAGATCGCACACCAGCGATTTACCCGTTGTGTGTGCATTGTTTGAATATCCTTGCATTTAGAAGAAGTAAAAGCACCCATAAAAATAGTAATAATTCGTGCATGAGCTATATTTGGCTGGCACACGCAGCACCAGTTGTTTAGTTTTGCTTTGACATAAAGCGAAAGTGAAATCGCTAGCACACTCGAGAGGACGAGCTTATCCGCTAATGCTAGTATACCCCAAGCCATGTTGTCCAATTACGCCAGAGTATCGAGGTAAGCGATACGTGTAGGCGATTGGTTATTGAGTAATCTAGCATTTACCGCAAAATTGTACCTGGTTTCCGTATCTACCCAAGCTAATTAGCAGGAGCCCCAAACTGGTCATTTTTGCATCAGTGATGACATAGTACTTATACAATGATTAGCTGTACTTGCTATCAGTAACTTCTAAAATTGAGGTTCTGGATTCCATAAACATGCATACATTGTATGCGGGGTTATTGAATTTCGAGCCTCAATTCAGAATCTCGAATTTCTGCCTGTAAAAGCAATTTCCTATCGTTCCTATTGAGGAAATAATACATTTTTGGCACAGGGTAGATGTGAGGGAAAATGAAACTCATTCAACAATTTTTCCAATTTTCCTATTTTTTTCCTCAAGATTCTTTGTATCGATTTCCCTACGCTTCAGTCATGATTTGGAATTCCCTCTTTGATTGTCCCCTATCCCATAAGATTGTTTATTAGAAAATTGGAAAAAGCTTGCATAAACAATTTAATTGAAAATTCTAATTTGGCTCGGAATGAGAACGTTTTCCTTTCAGTCCAACTTGAAGAAAGTATTCATATTCATAAAAATTTGTCAGAAATATTGCCGGAAACCCGTTCGAATCCACAAAAAAAAATAAATGCATTTTTTTTTTAAAGAAATAATATTTGGAGGTAGCTTAAGCCCCATGAAGTTTAACACGTATTGAATAGAGTCAATAGGTGAATAGAGTTCAAAATTCGCAATTTCTCTTCACATTTAGTCGCAGAATGCGAATAAAATATTACTTTTCGAACATCACCCCCATAAGTCTGTTTTATAGGGTCCTGAAAAACCCCCATAAGTAAAAAAAAAGATTTTTCGAGTTCTTGGCACAAATTATGATTTTTTGCGGTTTTTTCACGCAGATAGTTTCAAATGCATGAAATACTACTTTATGCTGACAATTAGATGTTTATTTAAATTGTTGAAACGATTTATTATTGTTTTTAGCAACTTTCTCTTAGAAAATGGTTATAAAGTCAAGGTTTTTCTCAATTCTTCAACTGATTTTCAACGTTTCAGTTAGACCGAGGTAATAATCAATTAGAGTTAACAAAAATAATTTTCTAAAAAATTTCCTAATAATTATAACAATATTTTCTTAGAATAATGCTACAAAGTTGTGATTTTTCTGAAATTTTCAACATTTTGTCCACTTTTAACTCAAAGTAAGTACTTATTTAATTTAATTTTGCAAAAATAATTGTCTAAACTATTTCTTATCATTGCTAATAATATTTTCTTTGCCCAATGATAGAAACTTGCGCTTTTTTTCTGAAATGTTTAACTTTTTGCCCACTTTTCGCTTGAAGTGAGTTAATATTTAATTTAAGTTAACAAAAATAATTTTTTTAACAAATTGTTATTGTTCATGGCTTTCTTCTCTTAGATTACTGCTAAAGAGTTGCGGTTTTTTCTAAGCCCTTAAGCTTTTTGTCCACTTTTCACTTAGTGAGGTAATAATTAAGTCGAGTTGAAAAAAATTCTTATTCGAATAATTTATTCTTGTGTCTAAACAAATTCTCTTAGATGAGGGCTAGAAAATTGTGTTTTTTTCTGAAATGTTTAACTTTGCACTAAATGGAATTTGAATTCAATTCGATTAGATTGAAAAGTGAATTTTCGCGTTGAAGATAAACAATTTTAGCAGAAAAGTCGAAATTCAAATTTCACTGAATGAATTCAGCTTCTCTGTTTTAATTAACTTTCTTTTTTGAACATTGGGAAAAAACAAAAGTATTTTACTTAAAGCAATACAATACTATTTAAAATATGATTCTCTCTATTCTCCATTTATTATTTGTTTGAACAATTATTTTTTCAACATGAATTAATTATCACATTAATCTAATTTAAAAGTGATAAAAAGTTAAAAATTTCAGGAAAAAACAGCAACTATTCTAGAAGAAGATTCCTATAAACATTTACAATTTGTTTAAACAATTATTTTTGCTAAAATAAATCAAATAATTACCTACATCGAGTGAAAAGTGGAGAAAAAGTTGGAAATTTAGAAAAAAAACGCAACTTTGTAGCATTATTCTAAAAGAATATTGTTATGATTAATATAAAAATTGTTCAAACAATTATTTTTGTTAATTTTATTTGATTATTACCTCGCTTTAACTGAAACGTTAAAAGTAAGTTGAAAAATTTAGAAAAAAACCTTGACTTTCTAACCCTTTTCTAAGAGAAAGCTGCTAAAAACAATCATAAATTGTTAAAACAATTTTAATAAACATCTACTTATCCATGTAAAGTAGGATTTTATGCCTTTGAAACGATTTGCGTTGAAAAATCGGAAAAAAATAATAATTAGCGCCAAAAACTCGAAAAATCCATTTTTTCACTTATGGGGTTTTTTAGGCCCTTTAAAACAGGTTTATGTGGGTGATATTTGAAAAGTAACATTCTATCCGCATTCTGTGACTGATTGTGAAGAGATATGGTGATTTTCGAACTTCATTCACCTAGTATTGAGAATCCTGAATAAAATGTACAAAAACGTCTTTTTGTTTTTACGGGAGATACATGTTAAACTTCATGGGGTTCGCGCGACCTCGAAATATAGAAAAAAAAATGCATTTATTTTTTTGTGGATTCGAATGAATTTTCGGGCGTTTTGCATAAAAATCCGAAAAAAAAAATTTCTAATGCATTTTTGGACCATCCTAGTATACACTTATGAAATTTTTATTCAGGGGAGAGAATATTTACCTAAGGAGCTTGTATTCCTGTTGCAGAAAAAATCTTATGTTGTCCTTTCAACAAAGAAAGAAGAACGCGTAAGTTCAATTGACGGGAACTTCATCTTTGTTCAAATAGATAAAATTATGTCCCGAAAGTTTATAATGTAGGAAATATCTCAGATTATCACACGTGTTTATTTAAAGTTCTTGAATTATGTACTTGATTCAGAAAACAATCCCATTTCATATGATAAAAGTGACAGATCTTCGTTTCCAAGCCCACATTCAAGCGACTTTTTCGAATAGAAACTCCTGATTTCTCATAATAAAACTACGAGCAAGGTATTTCCACGGAAGTTATAAAACTTTTAAATTGAGGAGAAAGAACGAATTCAGTAAAATTGTGTGTACCATTCATTAAATTACGAAAATATCCAATCTAAATTTAGATAAGTCAGCTGCATCCTAGATTTTCCAAATTGCATATTTTCTTACACAAAAAAATTCATTTCTGAGGCTTGGTAGGGTAAAAACACCAGTTCTCGGCACCCTTAGTTCAATTATCAGCATACCTGAAACCGGGGTGAATTCATCAAATTTTTGATAAACATTTCTTTACGCTTACGACTTTTACTGTCATTATAAGTAAAAATTAGGGAAGAATAAAATTCAATAATAGTCAACAGGATAAACAGACATGAAATGTGTGAAATGTTTTATATGAAATTTCTGGAAATCAAAAATGGGAACCAAGAATCCGTCTACCAAATCCGGACAAACACCCTCAAATTCCTCCTCACAAATTTCAAAAGATAGCGTACGATCTGAGGAGAGAGTAGTAAAATTTGACAGCAATTTTTGAAATCCATTCCTTCCTTCTCTGTCCTCTTTTTTGATCATTTTGATCACTTTTAGAACACAATGCAATAACATTTGAATTTGAATGGATCTCAGAGAAAGAGTATCCCGGGTTCCTAGTAGGTTTTTCTACATGCAAAAGGGTTTTTACCTTGGAAAGGGTGTTGAGTGTGCACCGAAAATTAAAAATACGAAAAAATTTCCACGAATTTGAGGTATCAACTCGATTGTTTGACATTAAATCCCACATGGGTGATTCTCCAAATATAGGGAACTTTCGAAATAAGTACTTCTAAAGAAAATTTTCTTCAAAATTGTAGTTTGTGATTTAAGTTACATTCATTACTCAAAAAGAAGATTTTCTGAAAATATACACTCTACAAATTTATTTTGAAGTCTTGAGGAGCTTTTGGAAGTCACGCTTTATCTTATCATCAATTGTTTTCTACGTAAAATGAATAAATCTTTGATCATAGTTTCAAAATGAAAGATTTTACGAGGAGTTCGAATTGTTTTTCTTTAAAAATATCAAAATCTCATTCAATAAGAATATTAAAAATTTTATGATAACAAATAATAGTAATTTTTGGATGTTATAAACTTTCTGCAGTCGTAGCAATCAAATTCAAAACACAAAACTTAATTGCTCTCAATTTTGTATCAACATGATTTTCCTACATAATAAATATCCAAAATTAACAGTTTATAATTTTTCATGAAAAATAACAACTACATCTGCATAATAAAGGTTTTTAGAGATAAAGCTCTCCAAGCTTCCTCCTTAGCCTCCTTAGCCTTAGCTCTTCTTTCTATACGCGATCTTTATTCTTCCTTTCGAAGTTCTGCTGGTAGATTTGATTTTTGTTTTTTACCTATGGCCATTTCGCTGTTTATGTTTCTCCTAAAAACTTGATCGCACATAGTAAAGAATATTCAAATTAATACACAAATACCTTCTCCATTAGAAATATAATGATATATATTTGTAAATTTAATTAGATTGATAAATAAGTGCCATTTCCATGTTCACAGTTTTCACGAAACTCAGTTTTCACGAAACACAATCAGATTTATGAAAAAAATTTCAAAAAAAAGTGTTTAATGATAAAAGTTAATCTTCTTACTGAATGTATTTTAATAAACAACAACTGTGAATGCAGCTTGAAGTTTTCTTAAGGTCTCAAAGAAGAATGGATTGGAAAATCCTTTTGCGATCCGTTTTGTCACGCTCTGATACATTCTTATTTTTTATCCAATAGATTTTGTTTACAAATATAGAAATTATTGTCAATTACTCCGATGAATACTAATAAAAATAGGCCAGGCTTTCGTAAATTTTTTTTTAATTCGTGGAGAAAGTTCTCAATCTTTACGCTCAAAGCTTAAAGGAATGAGTAGTGAAAGGTTTTTCCTTCAACTCTACGCCAAAACTGGTCCCAAAAAGCTATTCCTAGCTATGAAATGATCCCTGTTCATGTATCGACGTAACCACGAAAATATTTTTGTGGACATTTATACTCGGAGGCATATGTTGTGAAGATTGCATTAAAATCGAAATTTTTATAATGAAATATGTACTTTTATCAAGGTTTGAGATCTTCAAAAATGCATTTCTAAATGACTTTATTATTTATTTTTAACGTGGCTTCAAAATATGCTTCAGGCATTTGTGGACATCTCCTAATGCGATTTTTTGGGCACATAATATCTTTTAACTCTGAGTTACAAGAATTTAATTTAATTTCTACAGTGAAACCAGTTAAAAGGTACTAAAATAAAGATCTTTACAGAGTTTCACACCAATACAGCCAACAGTTTCAGCATAGAGGTGTCCAACGCATGAGCAACGGTGTATATAACTGTCACTTGGCAATATCCTCTCTTACCACCTTGAATCGTTCTTGCGGTGAGCGCGATGTGGAAAGGGAAAACGAGAAGAGAATTCTGGAAGAAGCACCCGGAGAAGGGGAAGAAAGGAGAAGCGCGCCAGCCTTGCGTTGGACACCCCTGTTTCAGTAATATAACCCTTGGACACGAAAGTGCCCTGTGTGTGGAGAATTACCCATATAGAAAATTATCAATAATAAATGTGCTAGTATACAGATAACCAAGAGCATCCTCAAAAAGCTTCGTTTGCTGGAAATGTTTGAATTCTCCATCTAAACATTCACTTTCTCGAAAACAAATTTGAATTTGCATTGAATCATTTTGAGGTCCATTATTCACAAAGGAATATTGTGCCTCCTTGCATAATGTTTCCCTCCAGAAAAGGTTCTACTAGCATAATAATAAACTGGAAATTAGCAAATCCTTGAACTCATATAGTAGAAAAGGATTATGGAACATAGATGCTAGCCAAGCGCACGTAATAAGCTTGCAGCTAATATAAGGGATTTAGCTCCGGACTTGGCCATTTCGACAAGATTAAGAATATATTTCCACGCGACGAAACAAAAGTTTTCAACTCTCATAGTCAGAACAGCTGGGAACTTTGAGGAGTCGAAGAGATAGGTAGGGGTGGAATGAGTAAGTCGCCTCAAAATTTTAGCTTATCCCCCAACTATACAAGTTACCCTGGCATGCAATATTACGGCTATTTTAAAGTTCCGCTCGGTTCGCTCAGCATCACGTTCACATCTTCCTGTACTGCCTCGATGGATGAGCTTCGGAACTCATCCCCGAACTCTCCAACCTTCTCTTCTTTAACTAAACTTTCACTACCGTTCTTTGCCTGTCTACGACATACATATTACTTTTTCGCGTACAAATCCTACAACCTTTTTCGTTCATCTTGAGAAAGCGTATTCAATCTTTGAAACTTTCGACAGAAACACCCACTTCACCCTGTTGCCTGCACATTCCAGCCCCGGAACCAGAAATTTCTTTCAAATACCACACCCAGGCGTATAAGCAAGCGACTTTCAATCAGTTATCAACTTCTCTCCCAAATATTACGGTCTGAAGGTGCATTTATTGGATTGAACCAATGTTATGAAAACAATAGAATTCATAGACAAGTATGAGTTGAGTAACAGTCAACGGAAGTACCAATTAAAAATGATGGAGAACACCTTTAGAAATGATGAAGCCTAATCCTGAAAAACTCTTTGCAGCAATTTTTTTATATAGAAACCCCCAAACCAACGATCTACAACAACTCTCAAAACTTTCAATAGTGACCACAAGAAAAAATCAACAGCAATATTTGAAAACTGTCAATCACATTATTTAAAAGCTATGAATAACAATCCACAACAACTCTCAATCTTTTTTTTCAAGAAAAGCAAGATTAAACATACACTGCTCATCTGCTATTTTTCCCCCTGTTAATTGTTCTTTCATGTATTCCGCTCCTGGACGAGATGGCCCAAAGGATTTTGAGAGAGACACTTTCCCCGCCTACAATCTAGGCTGACTTTCACCAGTGAAGTATATTGAGAGCGCATCAATCTTTTCTGTTTGTACATCAGATAAAATGTCGCCTAATGCCCGAAGGCGTGGTCACTCGTTGAAGAAAAATTGATGATAATTTGAAAAAATATTTCTGCTAGTAATATGAACATTCCTCCACACAAAGGATACGATGTTTTGATTTTTTAGGTTGTCCTTAAGTTGAAAATGTCAGACTTGTGTAAACGAACCGTGACGGAGGAGAGAGTATAGAAATGTTGAGCGTCCTCTATCAACAATAGGTCGGGGAGAATCCCTATGGGACTTCACCCCGAAGAAAACCTGCCAGGATAGTTCCAGACGGTACTGGAGGCATTGAATAAGGCACAGGAACGTTGACTGGTTGCATAAAATAGCTTATGCCTCATGCTCCGGGCGATTCGCACCTCCCTTTCTTCCTCCCTTTCTTCCTCCTTTTCTTATACTTACTCTTCCTTCCCTTCTTTATTTCTTCCTCTCTTTCTTTATATCTTACTATTTTCTATGTGCAAGATCTTGCCCAGACCTTGGCACGTATCTAGTGAGCTAAGAATTGGCACATTGACGATGAAGTGACGAATAGCATATGAACGACGAATCCTTTCTCTAGGATCTTCGAGACTCGATTTAGATTCCGCTTTTGGCGAAGAGCCTGGTAATTTTATTTTTGGCGAAAGGACTCGGTTCCTTGTGGATATTTAGGAGATGGTCCTGCTTTGAAGGAGATTGAGGATTTGTGACTTTTAGGGAAGAGAGTTTTCTTGCAATTCAGCACTTTTACCCTAAGAGCAAATTTTATTTTGCAACTGGAAATAGGAGGCATTCAAGATGCAAATTTCAAAGCTCCAGTGAAGTAAACATTTCCCGGGTCAAAAGTGAAATTCCTACCGATTGAAATGCAATTTCCGTATTTGCACACTTTTTTGGAACGAAGTTCTTTATACGAGGGCAGAGGGATTTCGTGGGTAGGGACCGATTTCATAAAATTATTTTGGTACCGTTACGCTGGGAAGTAATAAATTAGCGTTACAATGACATCGTTATTGACTTTAGAATATGATACCGGTTGCAATTTTCTCTCTAGAGAGGGATTTATGACTACCACCTACATTTTTACGAGCATCCTTTACGACCTATAGATTTCACGAAAATGCGACTTTTTTAATTTCGCAACATTTCCAACCAATTTTCTAAACATTCGATACGTTGTTTTTATTAGCTTTACAGCAGAGTTTAAATCGCAAAAATCGGGCTACTTTTGCGATTTTGCTATTTTATTATCGTTCTGTAATAGAAGTGAAAATGATCTGATTTTTGCGATTCATGTTTTGTTGTACTAATAATTATGAAGGATTTTGGAATGCATATAAGTTGGTGGGAAATTGTGTGAAAATTTACCTTGTAAATGTGACATGAAAGAAAGCGACAACGATCCTAATATACTCACACAGACTAGCATTGACATAATAACCCGGTTCAAATTTCAACGACCCCTGCTTACTACTTATTTATTTAAAGATATATATGGCAACTGTTAAAATTTTTACGAGCATGGTTTACGACATATAGATTCTACGGGAATGTCAACTTCATGCATTTCAGATAATTTGCAAGAAATCTTCACTGATTTGATACCTTACTATTATGAGATTTGCCACAAAATTTGAATCGCAATAATCGGTCTACTTTTGCGGTTTTTGCTACTTCATTATCGTTTCGTAATAGAAGAGAAATTGATTCAATTTTATCGATTTATGTTTTGTTGTACTAATAATTATAAAGGATTTCTGAATGTAAATAAGCTGATGGAAAATTGTGCAAAAATTGCCTTTTAAATGTGACATGAAAGAGGAGCGTCAACGATCCTAATCTCGATTTCATTGTAGCCTAGAGACTCCAGAGAGGAATATATGAAACCCGTCAAAATTTTTACGAGCATACTTTACGACCTATTGATTTTACGAAAATGAAACCCCTTGAATTCCGCAAAATTTTTAACCAATTTTTCAAACATTCAATACGTTATTGTTATTAGCTTTACAACAGAGTTTGAATGGCAAAAATCGGGCTACTTTTGCGATTTTTGCTATTTAATTATCGTTTCGTAATAGAAGAGAAATTGGTTCAATTTCAGCGACTTATGTTTTGTTGTACTAATAATTATAAAGGATTTCGGAATGTAAATAAGCTGATGGAAAATTGTGCGAAAATTGCCTTTTAAATGTGACTTGAAAGAAGAGCGTCAACGATCCAAATCTCGATTTCATTGGGGTCTAGAGACTCCAGAGAGGAATATATGACACCCGTCGAAATTTTTACGAGCATACTTTACGACCTATTGATTTTACGAAAATGGAACTTCTTGAATTTTGCGAAATTTTCAACCAATTTTTTAAACATTCAATACCTTTTTTTATTAGCTTAACAACAGAGTTGAAATCGCAAAAATCGGGTTAATTTTGTGGTTTTCGCTATTTGAGTATTGTTTCGTAATAAAAGATGAATAGGGCCGATTTTTGCGGTTCATTTTCTGTTGTACTCATAATTATGGAGGATTTTTTAGTGTTCATAAGCTAGTGGACAATTGTGCAAAAATTGCTTTGTAAATGTGCCAGGAAAGAGAAGCATCAACAATCCTAATCTCAATCTCATTGGGGTCTAGAGGCTCAAGAGAGGGATATATGACACTCGTCAAAATTTTTACGAGCATCCTTTACGACCTGCTGATTTTACACGAATGAAAGTTCTTGTATTTCCCAAAATTTTCAACCAATTCTCATACACTTGATACCTTATTGTTAATAGGTTTACAACAAAGTTTAGATCTGAAAACTCGGGCTACTTTTGCGGTTTGTGCTATTTTTCATTATCGTTTCGTTATAGAAGTAAAACATAGTATAACGTTAAATATAGAAAAAGAACGAAAAAAAGTAAACGTGTCCAAGTGACACGCGTAAGGAACGAAGTTTCTCCCGTCGATTCATATATACTGAATATAAACGTTCCTAAAATAATTATATAAAAGGAATGCGTATCTTTGAAACACGCGGTAGGAATAGAGTTTTGAATATAAGTACGTCCTCCTTCTAAGCACGCATTCGAAACTCCATCCCTACCGCGTGTTTCAAAGACACGCATTACTTTTATATAATTATTTGAAGAACGTTAACATTCAGTATTTGTTAAATATGTTTATAAATTGCTACAGTTGATATTCGAAATGCTTGCAAATGTGTTTGTTACAGATTTTAATTAAGCCAAATGATGTCTCATCCAGAATGACGCAGGACAATAAAAGGCGAACTTTTCCTAATTATTATTACATTGGCTCTAAATTCAACTTTCGAGCTCTCTGTAATAAACAAAAATATATGCAGATCTGTTGTCGGTTCTCAAAACGTTACGAAACTTTAAATAGGGTCATCACAGCTACTGTTTTACTCGTGATTGTGAAATAGTTTTTTCATTGCGAGAGGGCAATAGTACTTGGATGTAGACATCGAGCTTGTAAGCTCTCGGGGGTAATTCCGGATTGCAAACTGGCTTTAAGCCCCCAAGCTCCCAATAAAACGAGGAAAACCATTCTTACATTCTCAGGTTTTTGGTGAAAATGGCCAGGGATTAACTCGATTGACTTTCGCGTCGCCGACTGCGCTCTCAGCAATTGTAACGGTTATAATAACAAATCTTATCAACGTTCTGGTCAGTAAGTTCATTCTGCGGGGCTTGAAACCCGTCTGGTATGGTATTTCTCGTTTGCCTTTCTCGCAGCTTCCTTTTAACTGTTCTTTCATTGCAGGTAAATGCTTACCAAATAGAATTATTTTTTCTCGGAATCTTTTATAATTGCTCTGTTACAATGTTAAAAGAATAATTCAGTGAATTATATTTCAATTGCATTAAGTGGAGACAGTAAGGCACGGTATTCTCGCTTAATAAAAATATCAGTGTGATGCAGATTGTATGGTTTCCAATTCCAATTCGAGGATAATTGATTCTACAGAATATTCATGTGCCTCAAAAGCTGGAAAGCCACAATATAAAATTTGCCGATTAGTCCATAAATGAAGTTGAACGTTTAAAAAGAAGCCTTTCTTTATGTTGAATAATTGATAATTTCTAATAAGTGCATAAGACGAACTCGATAACGAACTTGATGAAACTACCAACACTTATATATACGAAATAGTGAAGATACTGTTCGCAAGAGTTAACAGTATGTTCAAAGTTTCCTTCATATTTCAAGTAAAATTGAAATGCCACGTGACGTCGACGTCGCTTATTGAATTTAAGTTGTCTCGACTTCTATTTAAACTTTCGATTTACTTGAGACTCTCGCCCATCATTATAATCCACTTTGCTCTGATAAAAAAAGGAAAAAAGCACCTTTCTCTTGGGAAAAAACACCACTGAGAGACTACTTCGTAAATAATCTAAGTGCAGTTCCTTACATCTTTAAATCCTAGCCTTCCTATTCAAGCGTCTTGAAATTCTGCATTCGATTCCTCTCCCGAACTGTCCTGACCTGTTTGCAACTTAGAGGCAGTGGTTTTTGAGGTTCGCGTTCCCGCCATAGTTCGGTTGGCGTTTGGGTAAATAGACTCTGAACCTGGATAGCACATCATTATTTACAAGGGTTTATTGTAGCGTCTCCTGGTGGTTGCAGAAAAGCGCTTGAGGATAGAACTGGAGAAATAGCAGAGTTGTCATGGATTGCACATTTATAGGGTCAAAGTACATTTGCGAAATGGTAGCGGGCGTAAGGTGCCTGCTCGGGAAGCGTGATAAATATTACCTTCCGCGTGTATGCAAAGTTAGAGTGGCAATGAATTACCCCTTGCGAGAGAGCATTCCCCTCTCTGCTCCACCTGTTCCTGAGCTTTCTTCACTCCATTTACCTGTACCGAAAGAATGTCCATGCTCTCTACTTTGGCTTTTACGGTCCGTGAAAACAACATTAACGCTTACAAAATGAGAGCGACAGAAAACACACGCAGAAAACTAATCTAATCTCGTTTTAAATTTTACCCCACATTTTACCTCATAATCTGCATAGAAAGTGGTCATGCTTTTTTGTTTAAAGTAAGTAAGTCCGTTGCCAAAATGATATGCTCTCTTTCTATGAAATAAAG
Organism: Neuroterus valhalla; assembly: GCA_011762715.2. Taxonomy (NCBI): domain Eukaryota; kingdom Metazoa; phylum Arthropoda; class Insecta; order Hymenoptera; family Cynipidae; genus Neuroterus; species Neuroterus valhalla. Next base: position 4,410 of record WSXT02203735.1, on the reverse strand, counting down.
TGTGCTAGTCTTTCTTGATATATAGACAAAGAATTCATACTTCTACTTTTATACTGCTTGGGTGAGAGGTAAATAATAAAGTTATTATGCATACTCAAGTTTACATTTGGGCACACACAGTGCCCTTCAAGCGATCAGATTATCCCTATGACAGAATAAATCAACTGCGAATCATAAACACGGAGAAAAAGTGATATTGAAAAGTAGATATAAAAAACTAAGATATTGAACCATAATATATGTATATTACGGCATAATTTCTAATATGTTCTGTTTAATATACAAGATATCATAGGGCAATATCTGTTTATACTGAAAGTATAAAATCTGAGATATCAAATTCAAATATCCAAGATTTTGTATTTGCTTTTGTTTTCTGTGCCACAATCAGCCATAATCAAATCATGGATTTGGGAAAGCTTTTGAGAGAGTGGAAATGCGAAGGAACAATAATTGAGAAATTCGTTGACGGTCAGTTTTATGCTTATTTATAATTATTTTTTTATTGTTCCTTTGGTGTCTGCATGAACTGAAAAAATCTGTTTACGTGTACTGAAATTTCGGTACCTGTAGCCGCGGCCTTTGCGACCCATTACCTCAAATGCCAATGATTGTTGCTTATCATGTCACTCATATGACTGAATTAGAATTGAAAAATTTCTTTAAGTGAAACAGTTGGATACCTAACATTAAATACAAAATTGCAGATTCCTTAATTTTTATTCAAATAACCAGATTTCTTTTCCTAAATTTGTAACGTAAAAGTTCAAATTTTCTAACATTCTTTACAATTTCTCAAAACTACATGTTCCAATCTATTACAGAGCATCCACATTTTACAGCATTTTATTTAATTATTTTGGAATACTTAAATTGATAGTTTGATGGTTTCTTAAATTTGAAGCGTATAGAATTTTTTAAAATTGAAAGATATAGGTTAAAAAATATTTTGAATTTCAACACTTCCAAACTCGAATGTTTCGAATTTATAGTTCGAGAAGTATTTCAAGTGTTTTTTTCTCACATTACTCAATTTTAAATTATATTTATTCATTATTTGAATTAAAAAACGAATAATTTTTAGTCTTGTTGAAAAGAAATTATTTCCTTTTCGACTTCTTATATTTTAAAAATATTGATGGTTGAATTTCGAGGTTATGCGTAACAAGTAAACATTCTGTATTAGGTCTGCATCTATTATTATAGTTGAATTCTAATATATTAATTCTCTATCATTTGAATTAAAATAAGAGTTCACACAAAGATTATACTATTGAAAATTTGGTTTTAGAGGGCATTTATCTAATATCAGATATAATAATTTTTAATATCTCGGATATTCTAGTTTATTATCTTACATCGTAAGTTTTAATATCTTGATATATGTGGATTCATTATCATGGATTCTTATGTTTAATATCTTGGATATTGCTAGGCAAAATCTTTGTTTTAATATCTGCGGATGCTATGATTCAATATCTAGATTTCTGTCCCATAGTTCAATCGCTGAAATATTATCCGGTAATATCTAGATATTCTGTCTTAATATCTATTTTTCTCCGTGAATATTCGTATATTCCAAAAATTTTCGTTAAAGTTGTAAATTTCCAATATTTTCCAAAATTTTCTGTGATTTCTTTAGCCGCTATGCATTTGACAAATTCTTGAAGATCCCGGTTATTCCGTTTACTTAACAATTCCAAAAATATCTCCATCGAAAATTTCATATGAGTAGAAACTACGCCTGTGATCTAGTCGTGTCGAAAGTGATGTATCTGATGAAAAAAATATCGTATGGGTCCTCCTGCAGAGACCAGAGGGTTATTTATTTGTTTTATTTGTTTTCTTGGTTCCCATAAGTTTCTCACCTTTTCAATTTCGATCATAATTGATTCCAAGCCTATTAACTGATATCCTGATTTAAGCTACACAGCTTTAATTTTATTGTTTTTTTTTCACTTTAATTTTGTTTGAAAAGTTGTGGAAATTGAAGAGGGATTCGATCATTGTAATAGCACTTCCGTCATTACATATTATTATCCTTTTCATTTCTATAATAGTCTATCATGAAACTTTTCCATTTTATCTTACATCCTTCTTTTTCATGGCAATACATCTATTTGTATTCCTGTCGTCATATATTCCAAGTCTATGAAATTTTATACAATCCTACTATAATCTGCGTTTAACCTTCTTCCTTTCACCCATTTCGTCCTCTGTATGGAAATGCCAGGCTCATATCAATCGCGTCTTGAAGGAAACAATTTTTGATAGGAGCTAAAAAATTTCCCCCGGATTTCTTATTAAAATATGTCAAAGCACGTTTTGAATGATAATCAACTGTGAATAATTTTATAGGCTATGATATTTTTATCTCATAAGGAAATCGAATATCAAATAAATATTGAGTAGATTAAAATGTACAAATATTTTGATAATTTTTAGACTATTGCGAATGAAAAAGTGATAAGTCAGGGTGAAACGGATCAAATTCATCATGCCTTGAAATCAATCCTTAAGGATGCTAGGGATGAAAATAGGATTGATTGAAAAAAGGATAGACAAGGATATGCATTATACATACGGTTGTTGGGAAGTGGTGCGAGATAAACAAGCAACTTAGAAGCAGGTAGAATTGTTGGAAAAGGGATAGAATAATGTGATTCGATCGAATGGACAAAGATATAATTTTTGAAATGAATAATAGGATCAGGGTGGCGACTTGACCGGGAAATCGGGAAATGACCGGGAATTTATTTGACAACCGAGAATTAACTTGACTCAACCTAGACTATCCATAATTCTACCAAAAAAAATCTGCCCGCTTCAGTTTTATATAAAGCTTTTGGAACTCAAAAGCGAAATATGGACTTCTTTAATTTGATGAGTTTGAATTCGCTTTTGTTAAAGCTCCTCCGGCTTTGACGAATACATTCTCATCGCGTGTCTCGTGCTGCGCACTCGACCAAAGTTTGTCCAAAATGGTAGAGAATTTTTGTTGCCTAATTTTTTTCACATGTTGTGTAGCTTTTCTGGAAATTCAATTTTTTAATGTTTCATTTTATTTTTTACGATTAAAACAAAAACTACTCGTCCAATGGGAAAGGTTATAACGAATTTACAGATATTTTTTGGGTGAATATATTTTTCCTTTCAATCTTCTGTGTAAGCCTTAGTCCTTTTTTTCAAATGTTTTATTATTTCATATTTATAGTTATTTTTTCTAAATGAAATGAAAACTACATATCCTGTTGAAGAAGTTGATTACACATTTTAAGATATTTTCCTGGTAAAGAACTTGTGTTTATTTGATTATTCCTAAGCTTGTGTCAATTGTCCGAAAGTTAATTTTTTAATTTTTCACATTGTTTCTTATAAATGAAGCAAAAACTGCTTGTCCTATGAAAAGGTTGATATTATAAAATTTGTAGATCTTTTTTTGGTGCACATATTTTTCATAATTTTTTGTGTGAGCGAAATTCAAATTTTCAGTTTTTTGAAAAAATGCGAAAAATTTGAAAGCTCATCCCGGAGGGCTTCCAAAAAGAAACATTTTTTTCTTCAAACTTTTTTTCGTTGTTTGGCTGAAAATTCCCATTTTTGTTCACATTTTTGAACTTTGAGAATTCCATAACTCTGACCATTTTTTAATCATCAAAAACAATTAGGATAAATTGTTTCACTTTTTACCAACTACAATAAAAATTACATAAAATTTTTTAAGTCTTGAGAAAAAAGTAAAAAAAAATTTCAAAATGCTCCCCCTCTTTTATTTTTGATCCAAAATAGCTGGTTAACGAAGATGACTCGTATTTTTGGTCCCTGTAAACAGTTGCCAAAGCGCGATCGAATATCATCATTCTTTCGAAAATTATCGAGTTCACAGATTATTTTCCATTATTTTTGGTGCGATCAAAATTGGAATTTTCGATTTTTTTAGGAAATTAAAAAAAGTTTCATTCAGCATCTTTTGTTTGGCCAAAAACCCTCATTTTTGTTTATATTTTTGAATTTTGAAAATGCCATAACTCTGACATTTTCGTTTTCTTTTTTTTAAATAATTCGGATAAAATGTTTCAATTTTCATTTACTACAGAAAACCGTCCTTGATATTCTTGAGTCTTGGAAAAAATAGTCTCAAAAATTGTTTAAATGCTCCAACTTTTTGAGTTCCCATCCAAAATAGCTGGCTTACGAACTTGACCTTTAGTTTTTGACACTGAAAGAATCTACCAAAAGCCAATAAAACAGATTAGTTTTTTCGTGAGTTATCGTGCTCACGGACAGACAGACAGACATACATACATACATACATACACACACATACATACACACATACATACATACACACACATACATACATACATACATACATACATACATACATACATACATACATACATACATACA
>WSXT02203724.1:0-18439 GCA_011762715.2 Neuroterus valhalla | reverse complement strand
AAATCTGTCATTATTCAACGCTTCTCGTCAACGATTGAAAAATCGCTTATTTTTGATAACTATTTTCAGACCAAAACAGTCTCATTTCACGCAGCCGATGAACAAATAGTATGTACGACTCGTGGAGAATGGTCGATTATGAAATTACATTCTTGCCGCGCTTCGCTTCGCTCGCGCGTCAAATGAATGCTCGTTTATAAGCGACCATTTTCCCTACTCGTTGTACAATATACTATTTTCTTGAAATTTCGGCGGGCGTAATCCCTCAAATATGTTGATAATATTAAACATAACTATATTTTTCTTATTTTTGTTAAATTTCACACATTTTTCTTTATACTCCGTTTCTTTTAATAATTACGAATTGAAATCGAAATGCGCCACGTCACCAAACAAGGTAGGATAACTTAGCGCAGAAGTTTTTTTGGAAAACACAATAATCAACTGTTTTAATAAACTTCAATCAAATTATCTCTATGCATAGGGCATTGGTAAGATACTGGCCCAAACAAAGTGTATTCTTTATAACAATATTTTTCTTTGCATTGCAATTTTGACCGTGTGCTATCCTTCTTGTGCGCCACATTCGCCGCCGCTCCCCTATGCAGAGAAGAAGAGTATAAATGTTTTTCTCATGAATGAACGACAATTATTCCAAGAAGTATCCTTTTTGGGGCAAGTTTACAAGAAAAAACAATTCCCTTGAGGTATTAAGTTTTTGGATACGGGTACATAAAGTTTGATGTGGAGTCCCAAATGAGCCACGGTAGCGAGTGGATGTGTTTATCTATGCTCTGGTGAACTTGAAGCGTATACATTGACTCGAAGTTTATTTATAACCGAATTTTTGAGTGATACCTTCGGATCTTCTTTTTCGAAGGGTATGAAGTGTCCTGTGGATTATTCAGTTCAAACTTTGTTCATTTCGATTACTTTTTTTAAAGTTATGTGGTGGAAATGGAGGATGTATATTTAAGAAAAGTGATTGGAAACTCCACCGAAATTCGAAAAGATATGCGTGAATCTTGTAATAATTTAAAAGCAACCAAAGCTAATATGAGGGCTTTATCTAGAAAAGTGGTTCGGATGAAAAACATAATAGATAAGCAGAACTTAGAGAGAGAGAGAGAGGAAACAACATTGTTATCTTCGGAATAAAGGACGATAACAATCATACAGGCATGCTCGCTACAATAATATCAATATTCCAGACTGTTAATCTAGATTTATCTGAGATAGCAATCGTGGATACTTTCAGACTAGGAAAATATGAAGGTAATCGTCCGGTCCGTGTTAAGTTCATTGCGGCCAGATGGGTAAATTTTGTCTTGACCAAACCATCGGAATTCTAAAAACTTAACCTTGTCATTGCGAATGATCTTTCCAAGCAAGAAAGGGAGCATAGGAAAGAATTTCGTATCCAGGAAGAGCGTTTGGATGGAATAATAACAGGTAGTGAAAGGCGCAAGATCCAGGATGAATCCGATGAAAATGGATTCAACAGGAAAATGGAAGCAAAATAAAGAATAGCGTACATCGAATAGAGATCTTCTGGTTAAGGACAGATCAATAGAAGCATGAAGTCTTTCCTGATAGGAGGTAAATTGGTACCTCCGGTTGGTTATCAGTCATCGCAGGAGAATGATTCGAAGACATAGCTTGGAGTTTCTGCCCTTGTTTTCCAAGTTGAGGTACTTCCTGATTTTTCTTCGAAGATCATCTTCTGGAACATGCATGGTTACTCTAACCTGAAGAATATTGCAAATACATTCAATTACTCGGATATCTTATGCGTGTATGAAACTTGGTAAGAATCACTGATTTCACATACTCCAGGTTTCTTTAGGGATATGCAGCTGTTCCATTGGCAAGCTTGGAGAGACGCAACCAACGGAAGGGCGAAGGGTGGTACTTTGGTGGCTTGGGGCGCTCGGCTATATTCCACACATTTAATTCACTTTTCTAGAGATATTATCAAACTCTAGGTTTAGCGTAAATTTACAGAGTACATATTGGGGGTAGTTTTGATTTCGCCCTTTTCGAATGTCAATACATTTTTGGAGGATCTCGATGTTGTGCTGTCGGATGGTGGACAAAACTCCCAAAGACAAATCCCCCACAAATCTGAAGTTGGCTTTTTGCATAAAACAATTCATTAAAAAATGTGATTATCGAGATAACGAGAAGAAGAAGTGCACATAGTAGTTGCTAGGGATGATAACAAAACACTGTTGCTATGCTTGGATGATTAAGATTATTATGAATATTATTGAGAATCACCAACACAACTCAACTCATTCGCATTACGTATATTTTCATTCAGGATACTTCAACTCTAATCGATAGTTGTATATTTTACAACAGCAAAGTGCTGCTATTTCAAAAAGCTTCTTCTCCTTGTTTTTATGGTATTACTTTTCTGGAATCAAAAAGTTACTATTTGGTATTTCATGCATACTTTTACCTTCAAATTACCCAAAATTTCCATGAGTCTTTCATAAAAAATTCTATTCAAAGAGACCTTGTCAGTCCAAGTTTGTGAGAATTTTTGGGAATTTCTGAATCTTCTTCTGTTGAAATAATTTCGTATTACCTTGGACTTTGAAGAAATGATTTGCAAAAATTAATTTGTTTATAATAGTGATTTACGGTTCTGCTCCTCGACAGTTGGAACTACCCAGGTGAAAAAGTAATATATGATTCATATATAGTGTACAGGACAATTAGATTCTTCATTTGTTTTATGAACTTTTCTGTATGAAACAAATGAAACATACGATTATTTTGTCCATTATATATAAATTGTATAAAACTTTTTATTCTAGGTGCTTTTCTTGTTTCAGCCGCAGCACTCTGTAGCGCAGCAAAATCGTACTGATTTTACAGGAAGTCGGTACCTGCATAAAATACATCCTAATAATTATATGCAGTTAAAAATAATATGAGTCCCGTTAGAATATTGTTCCTGCTCGGCACATCGAAGAAAGCGGAACGAAGGGAACTTGCCCTAACTCAGAGAGTTGGGAATGCGCATTGTCCGCCGAGTGGAACAGACGATCACGTGATCAAACACTCGACACCACGAGATAACTGGTTGGCCCGGAAGACAGTTACAACCAGTGCGACGTGAATATGTACTTGATCTCTTAATTCTTATTCGTGTCAGTGATCTCGCAGTGGGCAGCAGTGAGCACGCGTTCAAAGGTCCAAGCGTGGCGTCTCTGCCGCCATTGAGTGTTTATGATACATTTTGGTAAGTAAAGTGTGGTGCTCCCTAGTCTAGTTTGTTAAAAATAGTACCGTGGTTCATATTGAATAATTTTAAATGTCGTTTGTACAATCAAAGATTCGTTGCATCTGTTACGCCTCTCTTTCCTCTGAAGAGACGCGTCTCTCCCATGGCCTGAAAGGTTGTTGCAGATGACGAATCACTTTTTCTGAGTTTGATGTTGTGATAAACTGAATTCAGCTCTCCATATAAATATCAAATTTGAAGAATCCATTTCAGAAAAATCATTGCTTTTAATTACGAATCACATTGTTAATAAGGGGGTGGTCAGTTTGACGTGGAGGCTAAGGCATGAGCTTCGGACCCACTCTGTCTGGTTGTGGGTTCGATTCCCGCCTTGCACTCTAAGAGCTTCGGGTGTTTCTCATTTTTCTTCAATAATCCAACTTCTTCTAAGTTATATTGCAAATCATTTGAACGAAAACAATACAACTACTACTAACCAATAACGGATTTTCGAGGCGAATCATGCCAAAATAATGTATTTGTTCTACGAGATTCATCAACTTATTACACTGTTCAGCCTGAGTCACTTATGTGTCTATGGAATGTGACATAAGAAAGTATGCGACTATGTTTTTGATCGCAACATTTCGTTCAAAACTAATCACGAAATTTCTGTAAAAATGTTGAGTTCTCGAGATTCTAAGAATGTTCCTATGGATTTCCGAGAATCTTAGCTACCGTCCTCTCAATGCATTCACTGTTCGAACAAGTTTTCAAAACCAAAAGTATATCATTTATAAGAAAGGAAATTTGTTACTTATTTTTCCAGGAGCCTTAACCAAGACAAGATTCCATTTTTTAAACTCTTTCTTGTACAACTATTTTCAAGCTGGAGCGTTTAAAACTGTTTCATTTGCGCTAAGATGAACCATTTGCAAATGGATGTCTTGGGACCTACGAAACTGTGAAAATGCGAGAAAACCTAAAGAGCTTTGAATTGAATAAAATCTTTTGTTAGTATACCTCTTTTGAAAACGACCTTTTTGAATGACTATGTGCGTGCAATATTCCATAAGTTGTTTAAGAAGATCCTTATTAGAATAAGTATAAACTAGAAAGTTTTATTTTAGTGAAAATATTTCTTTTTCCTGTGTAGAGTACGTGTTTTGAGAAGCAGCTTGCTTCGTTTCAAATTTGTTGATCTGATAGGTTTAAAGCTATTCAAACGGAAATATTTCAATTCTGGTGCACATTTGATTGGTTTTTAACGCCCCAACTTAAAAACGGGTTTCCGTACTATGAAATTGCGAGAGGAAGTCTTTCCTTGGTTCAAGCTTCCTGAAAAATATTTCACAACTTTTGTTTGAAATAAATAATGTATTCGTTTGGAAAAAACGTATGAACGAAAAATTCATCTATAGCACTCAATAAAACGATTCGCCGAATGATTAACGATGTTAGATGGCTCTAGGTGTCTCATATGCTCGAAATGCTTGTCAGTTTTCATCGATTCTCCACGTTTTGAAACCCCTTGAGTGAGAAAAACGATTGTTACAAAGGTGTCTTGTCTGTCTATAGTCTGACTGTAATCTGCAGACTCGAAAACTCTCGAAACCGTGATTATATTGGATCGTGTTTTGGCATACTTTTTCAAGGCCTTAACAGAAAGAACGAGTTTTATAAATATTTTATACGTTACCTTTATACCAAGTTTACAGGATTTCATACATTCTACTTAAGGTTGTACTGGAGCGAGAGCCAGGTGATCAGAATTCGATAAAAATGTGTATACATAAAGTTTATGGTACCTTACGCCACCTTATAAAATTTAAAGAAAATCTTGTCGCTGGGTGTCGAGATATAAGCTTTCAAAGTTGAGTAAAAATACATGAGCTCTTATGGCAGCGCGTGGATTTTTCTCTTTTTTGCTCTGAAGAAATTATTCGTAATGATAGGATCGACGGGAAAATCAAGTATATTGTAATCTATGCCTCCAAAATGTGGTACGCGAAGTTTCAAAATGATTATGTCGGCAGGAGAAAAGTTATTCAGGATTCAATTTGCAAATTCACGAAATTCGACAGTTTTACTCGAGAACGATGGCAACCTCTTTCACGTCGCTCGCTTGTTGCATTCAATTTTTGCGGATTTGAAATGCAATGCTAAATGATAGGGCACAGTTATACCACAATGAAAACACTGAACCTCGCTCCAGTACAACCTTAAACTACTTTATAAAAATATTTACATACTATTTCCATTTTTTGCCTTTCTTGTTCTGATCGTTCGCTCAAGTTCCATGCATCGGTTGTTACCATCTCTATTTATTTTCGCTCGCTCTTTCGCAACTCAATGTTATTGATTCGCTAGATGTGCCTTTCCTAATCGTACACTATTTGAAGTTTGTAAAGTTTTCACATTTTTCATTCTATGACAAACCCTCCCCTCCATGTTCTTCACAGCTTGTGCTTATTTCCTCTACCAATCTACCACCTCTTTTTCCTTATTTTCTAGCAATTGTCAATGAAAACATCCACCGCGGGCAAGAGAGCGCTGCGACAATGGCGGCTACGGGGACACTTAACATTGGAACTATAACTATATATATGCCGATATAAGTGACCCCGTGGCAGCCATATTGAAACCACCAGATAGCGTACGGTAAATTTAAATGGCCTATACCCTTTCAACTGATAACCTACCTCCACCATACCCATGCACTCGTCAAACCGATGTCTCCCATCCAGTACCGAATCGCTTCCTCCAGGTTTCCACACCTCGCTCTCGCTGTTATTTTCTGACTTCTTCTCTTGCCTTCTCTCAGGTACTTTGCCCTCCTTTCTACTCTAATAGCCTCTTGCTTTTCGTTATACTTTAATTACCATGGAGTTATCAGTAGAAACGCCTTTAAAAAAAAATTGTCTGTTATCAAATGCTCGAAAAACGCATTCTTCTCATTAAATGTGTTTACAATATTAACGAGAATTATGCTGGCAGGCATTTTTGGCATGGCAGTATCGTTCCTATCCAAATTACTTACAATATATGTGTATATAAGTTTTGTTTGTTTATTATATCATATTGAAGCATCTTCATCTAATGTTACTTTATGAAACCTTGGTTCTGCAGAAGAAAAATTCTTTATCCTTACAAGATCTGCAAATTTGATAGATACCGCATATATTGATATGTAATCCCCTTCTAAGAAATAGCAATAATTTGTAAATATATAAGAGTTAGTATCAGCGATTTTTCCGCTATACCCTCTGTGATTCAATAAAGATGAAACCATCATGTGTCTACAATTTGGGATAATTTTTCGAAAATAATAATAATTATATGCAAGTAAAAGTGGATGAATAGAAAAGTGAAGTAAATATTCAATATAGTGACCTTTGGAGAACCTAAGTTTTGTTCTAAATATTAAAATTAATTCATCTTTTATAAGTATAACGGAGGTTACATTTTGAAGGTGTCCACGGAACGTTTTGTGCTATGAGTGATGTACAAGGACTTTAAACCTTATGGATCGAAGCAACTTTTAATTTCATTATACTTATTGCTCACAGACTCTGGAATGCCAAAATCAATGGATTTTCGTAGATGACTTCAGCTTCCATCCAAAGATCCAGTGAGGAAGTAACTTAACTGCCGCCGTCAGACTTAGCATCTTCGCTATGTCTACCATCAGTAGAAGTAATTCTAGTAAAATACTTCTTTGATATTTTACTATTTTTCCATTTGAATAAAAGCTGGATAAATTTCCGACATTTTAATCCCAAAATGATTCACTTAGGGTAGAAAATGAAACTTCAGAGAACTTTTGAAATTGAAACTTTGATGAATCAGTTTCTCTTTTCTCATTTCTTTAGAAAAACTATAAGACCAGTAATCAGCACAATAACATCAAAAATGATAAATTAGGTTGACTTTTGACCAAAAATACAGAAAAATGTCAACTTGAAGAGATTACTGTTTATTGAATTGAAAATCATATAAATCCAACTAATTGGTTGGATGCTAAACTCTTTTGTTTGAAATTTTTTTTTTCTTCGAAGGTTCATCTTTTTTAGTTGAAAATTTGTCGTTTAGGCATAGTTAAACAGTTGATCATTTGGAAATGTAGTCTCGTTTCGTTGAAATATCAAATATTACATGTTTTGTGCAGAATCCATCTTTTTTTTAGGAATAAAACACTTAGCCTTAATTTGAACTATGTACTTTGTAGAAAATTATATTTCTTTTGATTCAAGAATCATCATTTTCTTTGAAAATTACACTGTTAGGTCATAAATGTATTCTTTTGTTCGAAATTTTTAGTCTTAGTTGAACAAATATTTTGCTAGAAATTTCAACTGCTTGGTTGATGATTCGTATTTTTTGCTCAAAAATTAAATAATTCTCTTTAAAATTCGTCTTCTTTTACAACATTATTCTTTTTTGTACAAATTTTCTTCTTTATGTTGAAAATTTAAGTATTCAACCATGGAGTAATAGTAAAGAGACCGAACCATAATACGATAGGGTATGCATCAAGAATTTGGTAGCACACCAATTTATCCAAACTGAAGAAGATGCATACACCTTTTACTAAAAAGGGAGGAGTGAACAGCAAGTTTGAACCTAAATACCATCCTTAAAAATCACTTCTATACTTGTGAGACTTCTATTTTGGAGACGCTTTGAGATCAACGCACACGGTTGTAAGACTTCGTGGTATGGATTGTTTTGGAACAGGATAAACTTTTAACTGAAGAGGCCCTTCGTCGGAGGGCAAAAAATTCTGCCAACGAAACAAAATGAAGGAATAGTAGTTCAAAAAAATCAACATCGATGTAACTAAACTTCATGTACTCGGTTGGAATCAGGGATACATTGTTGATGATTGATTTTTTGATTGATGATTAATTTCCTTTGTTGAAAATGTATCTTTCTAATTGAAAATTTAACTGTTTGATCAGAAGTTTATAGCTTTCTTGAAAATCGGTCTCTTTGGAAGAAAATTAATTTTTCATGTTTGAAAATTTATACATTCGATAGAGAATTTTTGTATCAGAGTCATCGAAAACCTGTAAATCGATTTTTGGGGTTGTTAGGTCGATGTCTCTATACCACGCCACGTATGTAACGCAGGGTAAAAGAAGATTTCTCCCTTTGGACAATTACTGCCCGCAAGCAAAATCTTATCTTTCCGCCCCTTTTTATATAATGTACTATTTTTCATTAAAAATCCTCTTTTTCGGGTTAAGAATACAACTCTCTTATGATAAATTTGTTAGGGTCCGGAAACTGGAATTACAAGACTTTCATACCGAGCATGGTGAAGTACCTATTTAGTGCCAATTTATGCTACAGAAAAAAATGTTTGCGCCCCGTAATTTCCTCCAGAAACATGTAGGAGTGCTAGCTTTAGTTGAAGTTTAGGACTCCGGCATGTGAAACTCGGAGACTATTAGTGATATCGAATTGTTCCATGCGCAGGAATTGAGTGCTGAATGAGTGCCCCTTATTTGCCCCATACCCAAAATCCGGGCACTTTTTTTTGAAATAAAAAAAGTGTAATAATGCTTGATTTAGGTCCACGCCAGTATGCGAACTCGGAATATAGAAGAAATATTAGATTCTTCTTTACGCATGAATTTAGTGCTAATTAAGTGCCCTCGAACTGCCCTATTCCCAACATCCCAGCATTTTTTCTGAAAAAAGTACGTGTATTCGGAACCTATGAGTGATATCAAATTGTTCTTCTTGCAGGAATAAGGCGCAAATCAAATGCCCCTAATCTGCCCCATGCCCAAAATCTGGACCCTTTTTTTCAATAAAAAAAGTGTAGTAATTCTTGCTTCATGCCTGATCTAGTATATGAGCTTGGAACATATGAGTAATATTAAATACTTCTTCACGCAGGAACTCAGTGCTAATTAAGTGCCCCTGATCTGCCCTATCACGAACATCCGGACACTTTTACTGGAACCAAAAAGTGGTAATCAAACACCCCTAATCGGCCGCATGCCCAAAATCCGGGAACTCTTATGAAATCAAAAAGGTGTACTAATTCTTGCTTCGGGCGCACTCTGGTATATGAACTCGGAATATATAAGTAATATAAAATTCTTCTTCAAACATGAATTAAGTGCTTATTGAGTGCCCCTGAACATCCTCATCCTCAACATTTCTAAAACCAAAAAAGTACGTTTACTCGAAAACTATGTGCGATTTCGAATTGTTCTTTCCGCAGGAATATGGTGCTAACTAAGTGCCCTTAATCTGACCCCTGCCGAAAATCTGGTCACTTTTTTTGAAATGGAAAAACTGTAGTGATGCGAGAGCTTTATAAAGACAGGTATTTGCACTCGCTATTTTTATGCCACCGAGGCAGAGTGGGGTATGAGCCAACAGAGGTAAACACGGTAGGAGAAATAAACAATAAACACATGTTTATTCATTCTTGTAATACACTAGTTGTTTGACATCATATCATCTCAACTACTGAAAGCTTCCATTGCTGCCAAAACCTGTTCTAAGAAGTACATTTTTATGCATCTGGCGATAGATCTCTTTCGAGGTATTATTTTTGAGAAAGGATGGAAATCATTGAACTTCGGATTTGTTTTGGCCACTATGTCATTTTGTGATATTGTAGACAAGAATAGGTTCGATTCCGTTACAGGGTATCATTTTAGACAAAATGTTACTGAGAATATTTTTTTGTGAATAAGAAATAAAGGAGGGAAACTGCCTTCTGCACTCAAAGCTTTACAAGCCGTTAAAAGTATAACAGTGTCACAGCTTGTATCAGTTGTAAGATGAACCAGCTATCCAAGTGATTCTGACCATTTTCCACTTGATCTCTGCCAAAAGAAAAAGGAACTACGGATCCAATCGTCTCATTCCGGTACTCATGAACCTGATACTACCTCAGCTGTCATTCTCACAGTCGGATTCCCACCTAGTCGAAGAGATAACATCAGGACTTATTCGATCAATGAATTCAGCCAATGGATCACTTCGCATGATGCCAACAGTATCGCTGAAAAGCTCTGGACCTAATATGCGTCTACGGTATGCCAAGGTGCAAATCACACCATCTTGACACGCAAAAATGAAACTCCGTTCCTGAATTCAGTCTGGATGATTTAAGGGAATCATACGTTGAGTCATGTGACAAGGATTGATCTCTTATAATTTTGTCAAAGTTCACCTGTGCTTTGAGAAGTGAGGCATATTAATGGGCTGTGGGGATGCACTGTCCTCACTTCTGATGTTAAGGTTCAGGTCAAGGGTTTCAGCTGCCTGCTTCGCGGCTTTGTGAAGGAACGCTCCTTCCCCACTCATTTCGTGATTCCTGACCATTGACAGGAGGGGATCTCTACCGCTCGCGATGATGTGAGCAGTACTTAGGATAATTCGGTTGTAGAGGCATTGAAGATTGAGGATCCCGCGTCCATCTTTACGGCATGCGATGTATGAGCGCGGAAAAGGCGAATTGTTATGCAAGCTTCTCTTCATAGGCATTATCTTACGTGTAGTGATATCAAGGACCTTGAGCTCGTTCGTCGCCAATGGAATCACCCCAAACGAATAGAATAGAACCGGTAAGGCAAGCATGTTAGTCGCAGATATCTTGTTCAACGACGACAGGTTGGACGACCAAATCCGTCAAGGGAGGTCTTAGTATCTGCTTCGGATGTATCTGCTTGAACCTGCTATTTGTCCACGTTTCAGATAAATCTTGGCACACTTATGCAATCCAATGTCCATACTGATTTCTCGCGTGTTCCCCCCGACGACACTTAGAGCATCTTCGAGATGTTCTTTTCTAAGAGCATAGATCTTTAAGTCGTCTATATAAAATATGTAAGTGACCTCATGCTCGCAAACATTAGTTCCGCCATACAGGTCCATACTCCATACAGGTCCAATTATCCGAATAATCCTGTCATTCAGGATAGATGTGAAGATGCGGGCCGGATGTTTTCGTGCTTTCATTCAATGGATATTCCACTTCGTAAATTTCTCTTCAAAATGTTTCGACTTCTGCGAACATTGAAGAAGGAGCTTCGAAATTGTTTATTTTACTGGAAGATAAGTGTCGCAAAAACGTCTTCCCGTTATCTTTACTACTTGGACACATGAATTCTACTAATTGTCATAGCCAGGACTCTGCTACGGATTATCAGTAGAAATGTACTGTTCTAATTAGTAAAATAACAATTACTTATTGATTCAGTTATCTGAAAAAATTGAGGTAATATTATCTGGAGTGGAGTATGTCAAACCACATAGATGGAAAGATTTGATTTACAGATAACATTCGTACAGAAAGTTGATGTTCGTTGTTGAATTTGGGATCAGTTCAAATTTGAACAAGTTGGATTGGACGAGAGTCGTTACAAAAGGTTGGGTCTCCTTACTGTTACTCTATGGTTTTATTAATGAGTGGAGTTAAGTGCTTGTAGCGAAAGAAGCTTATTTTCCCTTCTCACTGGAACTATTATGTCATAATTTTGTAGATAAATGTGCCAAGAGTGAGTCAGAGCAATCAATAGAACAGGATGGTGAGCCGCGTTCGTGTACGTCTCTTTACACTCCTAGTGATTATTATGGTGCCACGATTTTAGTTCGACACACAACAATGACAATACATCGTATCTCAAGGAAAAAATTGTCCAAGGTATCATTAGATTTGCGAACAAAAATTTGTCTACAGGAACTGTAGATAGAACGTAATGTATAATTTATTTCATTTCTAGATCATGAAGTAAAATTTATAAAAAGAGAGATTTCTCCTGAAAATAAATCTGTTGTTGAGACTTTGAATGACTACGGAATGGACCGAAAGTTGAATATCAAGGAACCAATCATCCAAGGTATGACCAGACTTACAACTGAAATACCTAAGTCGAAACTATGAAACAAAAATTGCGATTCAAATTTTCGTAAATTTTCAGATGATGAGATACACCGCAGCGGAGGGGAAATTTCACTTGCTGAAAGAAATGACTTTGGCGAAGAATGTTTAATTATTCAAACTTATTCCACCAATGATCCTGATGCCGGGACTTTCATCAAATATGAAATTGACGAGACATTAAATATCAAGGAAGAAATTGTCCAAGGTATGATGAGATTTGTAACTTGAATATTTTAGCTAAAAATATGGGAAGAAATTGCAATGTGCATCCCGGTAAATTTCTAGATGATGACATACACCAAAACGGGGAGCACAATATAATTTCCGTAAGGAATAATTCGGACGTCAAATTTATGATTGCTGAAATTCCTCCTACCAATGATTGTAGTGCCAAACCTTCAAGTGGATACGAAACTTTATATATCAAGGAAGAAATAATTCAAGGTATATCTAAATTTGTAACTCAAATATCTCGACATAAAATATAAGATTAAAAATTTCATCACACATTTCGGTACATTTTCAGATCAAGTCTATAGAGAAAATGCTCATAATTTGACTGACTTCAAAAAACTACAGATCCATCGCACGAAAATTCAGAGATCAACGCATAAAGCGAGCAGGACGGGTAGCGTCTCAAAACACATCTCTTCATGCCATTTACCAACATCGAAAATGAGACCCTCGACGAGGCATTATTGCGACCAATGTTCTCGTAGTTACAGTCGCTTGAGTTCTTTAGGTGCACATAAACGTTCAGAACACGCAGCAGTCAAACCACAATTCACTTGCGATATTTGTGGGCATAAAACGAATAGAAAGGACAGCTTGTCAACCCACATTGCTTCGCGCCACTCACAGACATCGAAAACGAGGCATTACTGCGACAAATGTTCCCGAAGTTACTGTCGTTTGGATCATTTAAATCAACATAAGCGTGAAAAACATGCAGCAGTCAAACCCCAATTCACTTGCGATATTTGTGGGCATAAAACGAATAGAAAAGACAGCTTGTCAATACACATTGCTTCGCGCCACTCACAGACATCGAATACAAGGCATTACTGCGACAAATGTTGTCGAAGTTACGGTCGTTTGAATCATCTAAATCAACATAAGCGTGAAAAACACGCAGCAGTCAAACCACAATTTATCTGCGATTTTTGTGGGCATAAAACCAAGACAAAAGGTAACTTGTCACAACACATTACTTTCCAGCACTTACTGAAATCGAAAATGAAACACTCGACAAAGTATTACTGCGACGAATGTCCTCGAAGTTACAGTCGTTTGCATCATTTAAATTTTCATAAACGTTCAGAACATGTAGCCGTCCAACCACAATTCACCTGCGATATTTGCGGACATAAAACAAAGAGGAAAGGTGACTTGTCACGACATATTAGTTCACGTCACTTACTGATACC
Organism: Neuroterus valhalla; assembly: GCA_011762715.2. Taxonomy (NCBI): domain Eukaryota; kingdom Metazoa; phylum Arthropoda; class Insecta; order Hymenoptera; family Cynipidae; genus Neuroterus; species Neuroterus valhalla. The sequence continues at coordinate 4,863 of WSXT02203724.1, read as the reverse complement.
AAAAATGGAAAATCCGACTAAGCATCATTGTGACAAATGTTCTCGCAGTTACAGTCATTTGAGTACTTTGAATGCTCATAAACGTCTGGAACACGCATCAGTCAAATCGCAATTTTTCTGTGAAATTTGTGGGCATAGAACAAGGAGAAAGTATGACTTGTCACGACATGTTAAATTACGCCACTTACTGGCACCAAAAATAAAACACTCGACAAAGCATCATTGCGACAAATGTTCTTGCAGTTACAGTCATTTAAGTACTTTAAATGCTCATAAACGTTCAGAACACGCAGCAGTCAAACCGCAATTCACTTGCGATTTTTGTGGATATAGAACGAAGATGAAAAGTAGCTTGCTAAAGCACATTTATTCACGCCACTTACAGATATTAAAAACAAGGCATTATTGCGACGAATGTTCTTGTAGTTACACTCGGTTATATACTTTGAATTCTCATAAACGTTTGAAGCATTCACCAGGCAAAACGTAATTTATTTGCAGTAGTTTTTAATAAGTTTGATGTATTTGAGAAGTTCCATAAACTCCACAATGGGACAGTTTGTGTTTCACGAGAGAAAAATTCGCAATTATTGGCAAGCCTCTATTACACTGTGGGACGTAACTATTAGTCTGCAATCGCTGTTCGCAAATCTAATTTTTTGGCTAAAGGCAATGTTAGTATAAAGCTTAAACAAAGATCAGTGACATGTTTTAGTATTATTAACGAGTATGTAACCGTAAGAAAAGCAGTCTTTTGAGACTTGAATCATGATTTGCATCAGTGAATCACTAAAAAATATGCAAACCATCCATACCTAATTGGAAGGAAATTTGGATTGAAAAATCAATCACCAATTGTATAAACAATAACACAAAGCTTTTGACAACATTTACTACTCCTTGGGATTAGTAAATGTTATGTTCAATTATGAAAATACGATTTTGAAGATATTTTTGGAAAAGTAATTTTCGGAACAAATTGAATTTGTTCGAACATTTGAAAAATGGTTTATATATTCTCTCCCACGCTATACAGTGAAAAAAATGTATATTAATTATAGTCTATTCAATTTTTTCGAAGTCCCAAAAAATAAACACCTTTAGCAAATGAAAATTGTCTCAACAAACGGGAATTTGTTGAACATCAGAAGAAATGCATCAAAATTATATAAGTACTTACCGATGGCAGTAGCTGGCTGGTGATTGTCGACTTGGCGGGATCTCGAATGTCAAGCATCGACGGGCGGGGCTACTGCTCGGGCAGATGGCCGTTTGGGATTCTTGGTTAGTCGTCTTTCCACTACGTTCAACTACTGTCGAGCGGGAGATTTGACGCCGATGATGGATGTGGGCCTTCGATGCTATTGAATGTCCATATTCAAACTAGCTTGTCGGTAATCGACTGCGCTCGGAAGTTATATTTTTCTGCAGTTTTCCACTCCCCTAAAAAAATGTTCAGGCGAATTTGAGCATTATAAATAGAAAATCCGGCTGCAGACGGTAGGGGTTTCAGAGACCAAAAATCCCACAGGATTGAGTACGACAGGCATTACTTGGAGGCAAGAGGTTAGAGGAATTAATGTCTGACGATCTCCCGTGGGAGATATTATTATTATGGGAATGAATGACTGTTTAGGCCAGTTTAATTTGTTGAAACTATTCAAATTGTTTGGGAAGTTGTTACAACTATTCGAATTGCTCATTTGCAATCATTTGTACAAAGAAGATGACGGAAATGGCTAGGAAATAACAATAATACGTAAACATGAAGTTTTTTATATTTTTTGTGTCATATTCGGGGCTCTGTGGGAGGAGTAAATATAGGTTGAAAGTGGATGTTATCAGTATACTTTCATTTCGTAGACACTTCTCTTCAATCTCTAAAAAACTTGGCACGTTTCGATCAAACCCTGGAGTATGAGTTTAATTTTTGAAAAATTCGAAATTTCTCCATGTTAATTTTTTTCATTTTAATATTCGAGTTGGAGGAAAAAGCTACATATTTTCTTTCTCCAGGAATGGAAAATTTTGAAGCGCGAAGGAAGGGGGGGGGCGTCTTGCCCGCTGCAGGGAAAAAAGATTTGCAATGCATTGTTTGACCACCCCAATGTTCATAAATGCGGAGATTACACTTTACGCACAAAATTTCACTTTTATTGCTTCATTCAAATGATTTGGGGATTATCAAAAATTAAGGTCAATAGATAACTGATGAAAATACCCGAAGAACGTTAGACCTTGAAGCAAAACGATTGTTCTAATAATCCAACGTTATTGCCGAGGAATAATTTACGAAATCGCGTAGGTCAACGATTTTGTGCATAATTGTATAAGTTATTGGCCCTTAATTTATTGTTATTATTCGTTATATGTATCAGTGGAAAAGATGAAACAATAAAATTAATCATCTATGAACCTCCTTGTTGTTTTTAATGTTCACACCTTTATTGATATAGTAGCATCACTCCCTAGAGCATTTGTGCATGCCAAATCTATAACAGATGATCCTTTTTAATGATTAGAAGTGAATTGAGCTGGATTATCTGCAGGTGTATCAAGGCTTGATCTCACATGAAAAATATTTGCATTGTCTGGTAAAAATTCTGGAATAAATGTATCCAGATCCAAGAGGTCGGAGAGGTTAGAGAATCCTCTGGAGTTCCAAAAAATTAGTCTAGGATGAGTTGCTGGAGATTTACTTTTGCGCTATGCCTCCTGCCTCCATTTATTTTTTGGTGTGGTTCTTACCTTGCAAGAACGGACCCAGCTTACTATTAGAGCTTGATCTTCTTCATCTTCTCGCATTGTTCTTGCGTTCTTTTACTTGGATTAATTTGTAATCCTCTGGAGCGTCCTCCAATAACATGAATTTGATCCCGTACAATTGATTTCTTCTTGATAGTTCTTCATAATGTATTTTTGGATTGATGAGGAATCATAGGGTTCCTTATTCAGAATAATTTTGGAGCCTTTGACATTTGGATTCTTCCCCTTATGATCTTGTTATTGTTGGTAAGCTGAAAGTTCTTGGCGAAGTTTTTTCCAGTCTTCTCTTTGTTCCTTTTGTGATGTCGTTTGAGAATCCAAACTTTCCAAGGCGCTTGACACCTTCGATCTTATTTTAATCGATGTTTATACTTGCTGAATCTAGAATTTTTTTTACTGTACTAGGTAAATCAACTTTCTCCTCAGTAGAATCCTTTATGCTGAATAGTATGCTGTTTTTAGATTTTCCCTTACTTACCGGGTAGTATATTTTTCTCTCGCAGGAACTTCATCTTCTTATATGATGTTCTTTCTTTCTAGCTTTTGGCACTTTTGTTTGTGAGTTGAGAGCTCTTCTAAAATTTGTATACTGGTATCAACTTTTGTACTGAGATTCAACATTCTAATGTAAAAACAGGGAAGAAGAAAAAAATTCATAAACATGAACAGGTGAAACTAAAATTTAGTAGGAGGAAAAACAAACGTTCCGCTTCATACTTCAGGCTCGGCATTGCGAGGCTGAAATAGAGAGGGAAGATTCGACAGATATATCTAAAAGGTTAAGTGCCATAACAAAAAGTCAAAGGTAGGTATAATACATTACTTTGACGTTCCGTAATGCAACCAATGAATCCAAAATTATGAGAAAGCAGGATCCGTAATCGTTTTTAGGCAGTTATCATCTTCACACCTAATTAAGAACATCTCGGCTACGAGTCTTTTGAACTTATTAGGTTTATGGTGGAAGACTTGTACATGTTTCTAATCGAACTGATGACCATTCTGAACTTGATGTTTAGCTATCACTTTATGGTTTCTAGAATTTTGTCTGAAATTATCATAATGTTCTTTGGTCCTGGTAGAAACCAATCTACTGGTTTGGCCTATGTAACAGTTACCACAGCCTAAACAGTCAATTTTTAGATTCTCATCAGAGAACGTATCAGATTTGTGTAAAATTTGCCCCTCCCTCCCGTTTTCGTCAAATTTCCACTTTTTGAGACCCCCTGAACCCGAAAAACAGGTTTTTACGAATGTGTCTGTCTGTATGGCTGTCTGTTAGCACGATAACTTTCGAAAAAACTAATCGATTTGATTGGCCTTCCATACACTCTTTCAGTGTCAGAAACTGAAAGTCAAGCTCGTGAGCCAGCTATTTTGGAAAAAAATCCAAAAAGTTAGACCATTTTGAACATTTTTGAGACTATTTTTTTCAAGACACGGAAATTGTAAGTACAGCTTCCCGTAGCAAGTGATAAGTGGAACAATTCATCCTCATGATGTTTTTTCATGAAAACAAAATTGTCAGAGTTATGTCACTCAAAATTTAATAATATAAACAAAAATGATAATTTCTAGCTGAACAACGCAAGATATGAAAAAAGGTATAGGAGGAAAAATGTTTGTTTTTGGAAGCCCTACAAGATGGTCTTTACAACTTTTCGAATTTTCTCGAAAAATCGAATTTTGGTCGCACAAAAAATGATGAAAAAGACGAAGTTTCATTTTTTAAGTCAAACTACGCAAGGTATGGGGGAATGTACATGAACAAAAATTGTGCATCAAAAAAGATCTACAAATTTTCTAAAATTTACTTTTTGATAGGACAAGTACTTCTTGCTTTATCAAAAAAATACCATATTTAAAAGAAAAAAATTGAACTTTCGGACGATTGTCACAAGCTCAGAAAAAAACAAATAGACACAAGCTCTTTACCGGGAAAATATCTTGAAATATGTTAAAAACTTTTAAAAAGTTAAAAAAAGTTTGTCGGGCAATACAGAACAAAAAACATTGGTTGCATGACCATTGACAAATATCGACAAATTACAAGCAACAAAAAATAATGATATCACATCGTCGGGCAGACCATATTAA